>MU683618.1:30301-56074 GCA_026770625.1 Nicotiana glauca
CCCCCCCCCCCTTCTCCTTTCCTTCTACGTTGTTGTGTTGTATGCTAATGTATGTTGTTTTAATGTAGTGTAGTGATACAATTTTGTTTTTGTTTAGTTTTTTGTCTTATTTTAGAGGGTAATTTCGTTTTGAGCACTTGTTTGGTGAAGGGGCTGTGTTGTCAATGTTTGGAATGGTGTTGTTGCTGGGTGATGGCTTTGAGCAAGTGTGGGGTGTGTGGGTGTGTGAATAATTGAAGTGGGGAAGTTGTTCTTGATCCCCTTGGGCCATGAATATGAAAACAATGTCTTGCCCACAATGAGTTTGTGAAATTGCCTCAATGGTGATGATATAAAAGGATGTTGTGACATGGTTGTGGTGAAGTCTGAGTAACCACCCATAGTCGCCATTTTAGGCTCATACTAATACGTGTTTCTCCATTTTGACAGGTAATATGAGTACTTCACATAAGAGACGGAACACCGAGTCCTCTGTTAGGGTCCCAGGAGGCTCTTCACGAGCTAGGGGCCAATCCAATGCACAAGATTTTGATGGCACTCGATTCGTCTCTAAAGCAGTTGAGACAAGGTACACTCAAAAGCTGACAAAGAAGTTACAACATGAAGTTCATATCGATAGGAATGCCTTGATGAAGGAATGCCCCGCTATGTTTGAGGAGATATGGAGGTGTTAGCTGGACATTTTCTTGAGTCTCCCAAGGAAGCTAATACTCAGCTAGTGAGAGAGTTCTACACAAACCTACCAGAACATGAGGACGGGGTGGTGACTGTGCGCAACACCCGGGTTAATGCTTTTTCAGAGGTCATCCGCAGGGTGTATCACCTCCCCACTTTTACAGGTACCGATCACTACCTCATAGCCAGTCGCCTGACGGTTGATTGGGATAGACTTCTGGGAGTCATTGGTATACCTGGCAAACAACCCAAATGGATTGCACAACCGACGACTCTGCATTCTAAGTCTCTTTCTTGGGTAGCCAAATGTTGGCCCACGGTCATCAACACTCGGTTGTTACCTTCCAACAATACTACCCATGTAAATGGGCCACGGGCAGCTATGATATATTTCTTTATGACTCATCAAGGGTTTGATGTCACCCAGGTACTTTTCGAAGAGATGTCCATCTGATCACCCGAACTAGGCAAAGGCCACTACTTCCCTTCTCTTGTCACCCGTCTCTACCGCCTTGCCAGTGTCCCTGAGAATGCTCGAGTTGATGGGAAATTACCTATAAAAACACCTTTCCAGGCAAGCAAAATTGGACAAGAGGGACGTGAGCCAATATGAGGCTATGATGACTCGTCTGAGGAGTCTGAGTCTGAGGATAATGATGATGTTGAGGACGCTACTGAGATCACCTCCCCTCCTAGAGGGGACAGGGTAGGATCATCACAGCCACACCGAAGCACTCACCTAGATGATTTGGAGCAGCGGATGACGGGACTGCGGACCTCCATCACTGACTTGGGTAACCGTATTGATGCTATAGCTGAAAGACAAGTGAAGTCAAAAAAGAAATTCATGGGATGGTTGAGAGCTCTGGGTCGCGCCTGCAGCATGAACCCAGACACTGTTTCAGATCAAGAGTGACCCCTCAGGGAAGTTTCTTTACCTCACTGATTTTATATTGTTAAGCCATAGGGACATGTCTTATTTTTAAATGTGGGGTGGTGGAATTTTGTTGTCTGTTGTACTTGTGAATATTAGTTGTTTGTTTGTTCTTGATTTTGCTTTGTGTTATGTGTTAGTTTTTTAGGAATGGAGTAGCAGTTATTGTGTTTTAGGAAGTTAAAAATAGAAGCGACTCGTCCCGATGATGAATCTCTGTCGGTGGGGTTCTTGGGGGACAAAGTCGAGAGATTAAAAATATATAAAGACTCTTCCTAATGACGGATTCTTTAGGCGATTTTCTTGAAGCAAGCTAGTCTACAGAAAACACCAAAAAGATTTTTTTAGGTAGTGTAGTAACTCCCCCTGGTTTTCCTTTGGGCCACGGTTCTTTTCTAAGGGTTTAGCTTGAACCGAGTACAGGTAGATTTTTTTAAGGTTAGGATTAAGCTGAAATTTTAGCGTTCTTACACCTGAACACGATAGACGCTAGAGTGTAGCGCTTAGCTTCAAGGGTTGAATCTTGTTTGAGTACCTTAAAAATTGTATATTTATTCTTAACTTGAACACTCGAAAGGGAGTATCTTGATAAACTAATCCGGCGTGAGTCATGTGCCAAGTGAGTGTGAGTATTTTTTGTATTCCATGTTGTACATTTGATGCCTAGAACTTGCCCTATGTTTTTGCAGAGCGAAATAGTAGCTTCATTCAGTTTTAGAAGTGTTATAGGCATTTCTTTGTTGAGCCAGACATAAAAATTGAACCCACCTGAATGTGTTACATCTTAATTAACCCCGTTGAGCCTATAAGCCTGTTTCTTTGGTAACCACTATGTGAACCTTACCTAATTATTTGAATAGCCTGCTGTTTGAACCAGTTTCCTCCCGCTCATTAATTACTTGAATGGTATTAAGATTATGCAAAAACAAAAGTGTGGGGTGGTGGTGTGGTTTTCGAAGTGGAACCATGGAAATAGAGAAAAAGGTGCGGAATGTGAAGCGCAAAAAAAAGGGGGAAGCACCACAAAAAAAAAAGAGAGAAGAAAATTTTTTTTCCATATATTTTGTAGTGATTAATAAGTGGTAGCTAGTATAAATTGCACCTAATGTATGGGGATGTTAAATATGGTGGAGTGTTGGCTTACAAAATGACGAGCTTGAAGTTCAATGTAATTGTATTAAAAGTGCTTAGGGAGGTTAGTCAATATATCTAAATGTATCCTACCTGTCCCTTAGCCTACATTACAACCAGATAAAGTCCTATTGATATTAGACTGAGTGGGGCTCAATTAGTCGAGTACTACACTAGGGGCAAGCCTATGCAGTCTTTGTTGCATGCGAATGTTTCTTTTGAAGAGTGAGTGAATTCTGTCTATTTGATTTCCTAGTTGTATCATTATTATTATATACAGGGAATTACTCTCTTGTGTGATGTGAGGGCATGTGATTCACGAAGTAAAGGTGCATCTTGACTATTGTATAGAGTGGTTTGAGTAAGTACAGATGTTGCAGGGTACGAAAAACTTGATTCTTGAGGTAAAAGCTGCTCACTACTAGGTGTAACACTTGTGAAATGTTCATGGTGTGAGTCGTTGAGGGAAAAACATAGGGAATGAATTTTTACGAGTGTGGTGAATTGCTCGAGGACTAGCAATGATTTAATTGTGGGGTGTTGATAATAGGCTATATAGTTGTTATTTATGCTATAGTTACCAATGCTTTGTTGTTGTTTTATAATGGAAGTTGCCAATAAAATGCTTGAATTGACGCTATTTGGTTTCGCAGGGAATACAAGATGTGAGGAAGCAAAAATGAAGTGTTTAGAGGCAAAAAACGTGAAGAAATCACCCACTCGAGAAGCACCCGAACGCAAAAGAGCAAATGAGAGAAGTGACGCGGAGAAAAAGAAGACCTTCAGTGCTTCCCGCGGTCAGTGCCGCAGTTTTCTACAGAAGAGTCCGCGGTCGATCCGCGGTCGACGCTGTGGCCGCGGTAGCTCGTGCACAGTCCAGAAAATTGAGGGGTCTAAGTGTCAACTCGGGAAAGATTTTGTAAAATCCTTATAATATGTAGGAAACTCGCCCAAGGCTAGGTTAAGCTTATTTTGGAGATTATTTTGCAAGAGAAACAAGTGTGAGAGATCACCCAAAAACATCATTGTTCTTATTCTCTCTTATTTTCGTGCAATTTACAATTATGAAACTTTTTGTAGTTTATTCACCCATTGTTATGAGTAGCTAAATACCTTAATCTAAGTTTTTGGTGGAACCCGTTGGGAATGACTTGGTTGTTTTATTAATATAGTTAGATTTTGTTGTTATTCTCTATTTGTTCATCCATGTTTTGATTGTGGTTAGTTGAAAGGGCCCTCAATTATCCGTTCCTATTTATTATGTATCCACTTGAGAGAGAGTGCATATTTAGGTGATTTATGAACAACATCACTCCCGGAGTATAGATGAGAGCCATAACCGAGGGTTTAGGGGTTGGATTAGAGATAACAAAACCCCGGGTGCAATCTGAGTGAACTGTATTGTGAAATTAGAGAGTGCGTCTAGTAGATTATCATAATTACTTGAGAAAGAATTATGATAGCTTGAGCGTTCATAATTGATAGAGACAATTGAATCGTAATTATAAGACATATAAAACCAAGGAAATTACCAACGGGGGAAACCATTACCTTAGACCTTATTCCTACTGTTTACACATCAAGTTTAGTTAACTTTCAGTTGTTAATTACTTTCAGTCTTTAGTTGTTAGAAAATCAATCATTGTGAATCAAAAAGCTTGGGAAAACAGATAGTGGGAATTTAGTAAATCCGACAGTAGTGATTGATAGGTTAGTTCCCTGTGGTTCGACTCTAGGCAATAATACTCATATTATATTTGCAACGCCCGCATAGTCTTTTGTGAGACTCAGTTGAGCGTGATCAATATCTCACTGAGTAAAGGAGCTCCGAATTGAGTTTTTATTGAAGGAATATGTTCGTATCATTATTTGTGACTCATAGGAACAAGAATTGTCGAATTCCGAGTTCGTATGATGGAGTTAGAGCATTTTTAGTGAAATAAAAAGGTGCTGAAATTTTCTGGGCAACAGCTGGTATTTTCGCAGATGCGGTGAACAGTACCGCATCTGTAGTAAACAGTAATCCCGCATCTGCAGTGAACAGTACCGCATCTGCATTAAACATTAAAAAAAAATTTGCGCAGTATATAATTCGAGCAGTCCGAGAGTTTTCTCATCTTTGGAGCTATGGAGCTCGGATTGAAGCGATTTTCACCATATGGATTGGGGTAAGTGTTCTATATCCAAAAGTGATTATATTTAATGATTCCATGGTTATTTTCATCAAGAATTAGTCAATCAAATGGAAGAAATTGGAGAAAATTTGTAAACCTTTCGAAAACGAAAATTCTAGATTTGCAGTCCAAATTATTGTCGGATTTTGGTGAAATTTGTATGGTTGGACTCGTGGTTGGATGGGGTTTCATATTTTGTAACTTTTGCTGGGTTTCAAGAAGTGGGCTCGGGGCTCGAGTTTTGGTAATTTCGGGATTTGTGCTCTTAATTAATTGTTTTCGCTTGGGCTTTGTTCCCTTAGTATATTGTGATGTATTCGCTCTGATTTTGGATAGATTTGACGCGCGCGGAGGCCGATTTGAGGGGTAAGGGCATCACGAGCTGGAGATTTCGCCGGTTCGAGGTAAGTAATGATTGTAAATGATATTCTGAGGGTTTGAAACCCCAAATTTGCACATCATAGTACTATATTGAGGTGACTTGCATGCCGAATAGTGAGTGTAGGGTAGAGCACCATTGGGGATTGTGACTTGGTCCGTCCCGATTGATGAATTTACTGCGTATTTGACTGAAATTTACTTGTTGTCATCATAAGTTGGGCTGATTGCCATATTTGGGCTTCGTGCCAATTATTTGAACCCCTTCGGGGATGGTTGTTGATATTTCCTCACTGCTTCGATTCTATACTTGAACTCAGTCATGTATTTTCTACTGTTTTCAAAACTCAGACAAGTTTATTTTGCTTTGACACTTGAAATGATCTTTCCTATACTATTTTTGGACTGAGCAGCATGTTTTACTATTGCCTGAAGGGCATGTGTGATTTTGACTGAGTAAGGCCGAGGGCTTGTGTGTGAGGATATTTTTGGATCGGGCTGCACGCCGCAACAGTGTTATACTGATACTGATATGAGGCTGAGGGCCTAGACTTGATGCCATGAGATGGCTTGATATTGTGCTTGGGCCATAAGGGGCCCCTCCCGGAATCTGCACACCCCTAGTGAGCGCCGTCGATGATAAATAGATCGAGCTGCATGTCGCGGTGATATGTGGATCGGGCTGCACCCCGCAACGGTACTGGTACAGTTTGATGTGTTTAACTTATTTCATTTTTCTTCCATTATCTGTTGTTTGTGCTACTCTTTGCAATATTTACCTAATATTCTGGCATTATCTGATAACTGAGTGTTGTGCCCTAGGGGCAAAAATTCTATGCTCATCTGCACTATTTGTTTTGCATTCATTTGCGTAACCACTGAAAAAGTTATTTTTAAAAGAGGTTTAAACTGAGCTAAGGTGTTTCGCTAAAGATTTCATAGCTTCATTATTTTTCTAAAAAGGTTTTACACTGCTTCTATATAGCATGATAATTTGTCATACGTGATTTCTTACTTCTCAATTGTTATTTACCTTTATTACTCACTGAGTTGGAGTACTCACTTTACTCCCTGCACCTCATATGGAGATGCAAGTATTTATTCACCCGGTAGCAGGTTTTGGCTGATCAGAAGCAGAGTTATAGGAGTTAGCGAAGTGACTGCCAGCATTCGCAGCACCGCTTTTCTCTTTATTGTTCATTATTTCGGCTTTGTATATTTTAGGCCTTGTAGTTGGATTTACACTCTAATCGATGCTCGTGACTTGTGTCACCCCGGTTTGGGCTGTGTCGGGATGGTTTCCCTTATTGTGTTTGATATTTTTGCAGTTTATGGTTATTAAATCATGTTTTAGAACTGTTTATGTTAAGTAAATGCTTAAAAAGGAGTTTTATGTTGGTCTGGCTGGCCTTGTCTTTACGAAAGGCGCCATCGTAACCGGGTTTGGGAATTGGGTCGTGACAAGTTGGTATCAGAGCCTAGGTTACATAGGTCTCACGAGTCATGATCAGATTTAGTAGAGTCTCACGGATCGGTACGAAGACGCCTTTATTTATCCTCGAGTGGCTGTAGAACCTTTAAGAAAACTTCACATTCTTGAATTCTTATCGTGTGTCCTTGATTCAGCTTGAAAAGAAACTTTTGAAATTCCTTCCACGCATTTGTATGCGCGTATGAGCGCTCAGTATCAGGTGTGCCTTGATGGCTTCTGATTCCCCGATCGAGGGGCGAGATATAATCTCTATGAGTTTATGTTGGGCCAATCTGGAGGACTTGAGGCCGGATCTTTGCCTATGGCTTGAGCACCAAGGTGCTGATTGTGTGAGCAAGTGTTTCGAACTTATATGTTCGGTATTGCCCCTATTAGTAGGAGTGACAGCTTATTAGCTACGTGGTGAGTATGCTAGAGCTGCGAGATGTATCTATGTGACTTGGAAATGATGAGGAAGGTCTACTAGATAATAGATGAACTATTAGGTGTTTGAATTTCATTGTGATTCGAGGAATAGCCCCAAGTTTTGGACGCATGAAAAATCTTTTCATGTTTCCAATCAAGAGTGAAGTAAATTTTATGTTGCGGTACGAATTCAGACTCAAGAAGACTAAGTGACTGTGTAATGTGTATGATGGTGGAAGGTATACATAAATGTTATATTGAGGCAAAGCATGTGGGTTATCTCCTACGGAGCGTTCTGAAGTGGTGTGATTCCTATGGGTATGTTAGAAGATTTCATATGTAATTGAAAAGTACGTGTTGAAATTTAAAATTTTGGGTCGCCTAAAAGAGCGGGCTTAGCTGTTGCAGGGATGAATTCAAGAATTTCAGAAGATTTACAGTACTAGATGATCTGTGATTTCACAAGCTTACAAATGATTTGAGTTTAATCTCACTATGGTATTATGAAATCAATCAAGTAAAAATGTTATGAGGTATTGAGTGTATCTTGATCTATGGCTTTGAGCCAAGTGGGGGAGTCTGCTGTGAGCAGTTGATTGCACAGTTAGGTGCTATGTCGGTTCCAGTTTGGGGCATGCGAGTGAATTAGCTATGGCTAGAGTAAAGGAAAATTTTGACAAAGGTTATATTATGCTTCATAGGGTATGAGAATCACGAAATGTCTAGAGTGTTGCTGGTAAAGAATGCTCGGTGCATAGAGCAGAAAGTTGCTTGGTTGTATTGGGATGAGGATTCCATTTTGCGATATCGGAGTGCCAATGAGGCACGGGTGATTTTGTTCATTAGGTCGGGTAATTTGCAGTTTGAATAAGAGTGAATGACTTTCGAGAATGGTTCTAATGTGTTCAAGATTCTACATGAAACAATCGGGTATCTTAAGGTTGTGTATGTGGTTAGAGACTGTGTTTTCATTGGAAGAGGTCAAGACTTGTGGTATTTTTATGTTAATTATGGGATTCTATGTATCAGTATCTGGAAAGTAAAGGTAACGAATTTAGATTCGCAGGAAGTTCTTCAGAGTAAAGTATTTTAGAATGTGGTATTTCTAGGTATATTTGAGAGAGTATTCAATGGCTTATGGGTCTTAGACAGTGTGGTCTTGTGCTTGGGTCTCGTGTAGTGAGCCTGGATCGAGGAATTGTGGTGCTACAACAAGAGGAAATATCAAGTTGAGGATGAAACAAAAGGAAATTTAGATGGATGGAGTATCCAGATAGTATACCGAATCGGTATGGTAAGGATATGATTAATTCTTTGTATGTGTTCGAGGTAATGGGTTCTTACAGTTATTTTACAGCAATGCTCTTGGGTTTTGATGGCTTGTTTAGCTTGGCCTAGTTAGAAGGATTCAGTCCTGGCAGTTTAATTTGTGCAAACAGAATTGGGAGATTTCTTGTTGATTTCTACCGTGGTTGGAGAAGTGCATTTTCTATGAATGTGAGAGGCATAAGATGTGTAATGATTTTCTTCTAGATGGGATCAATAGAAGTTCTTGGCTAGTTGAGCACGTAGATTTCTGTGGCTCGAAAGGGAGATAAAAGTTTTCATGTTATCTTTGGATGGTATGGTATATGCGGTATGTTATGGAGGACTGAGACTGGCGTGTGCTAGGTTACAGTTCAGTTCTGAAAGGAAGTTCATAAAATCTTAGGCAACGGGTAGCCTCAGATAATCGAGGGAACGATACTACTAACTGGAAGTGATTTGACGAGAGTATATGTCTAAAAAAAGGTAATATGATTAAACTGATGATACTTCGGTAGTATTGCGGCATTTTCTTATTGGATCAACTGGTGGTATTCGGGTTTGCTTAGTGGCATAGGGAAATTTTAAAGTATCTATCGTGGAATGATGGGGTATTAAAGATGTGGTATGCTTTCAGACGGCAAAATTAGGATCAGGTACGATGATTCGTGTGCTATATGGAGTTGCAGACTGGGAGTTCTCATGTACAAGCTATGTTGTGGTTGTGGATCATGTGTATCGGTACCGTTTAGCGGCTATCGGGATTTGAAGGCTCGAGTGGATCTTTATTTGCTGGTACATTAGATTTTGGATGTGATGTTGGAATTCAGACTTGTTGTCTTAGTGTTAGGTGGTTCTGAACTATTCCACTATGGGCTATGTTGGGAATACCACGGGTTGAGTGGCGAGGTACGTTGGATTATATTCTAGCAGAGTGTGTTATATTTCAAAGTCCCAGGGGACGACTGGGAAGGATTGCTTTTCTTAATTGGGCCTTCGTGATGGATGTCAGTGCAGAGGTTTCTACCACTAATTCAGTTCCAGTATTAAAGGACCTTCGGATGTGTTTCTTGTGGCCAGGCATACCGCCAGGCGAGGTTGTGGATTTCGGTATTGATTTGCTGTCGGGCATCATATCGTACAGCTCTAACAGGAGTTATAGTAGTGGAAGGAGCATCTTCAGGCTTCCTTGGTAATGAGTTCATTGGCAGGCCAATGTGGATACGTGTTTAGCTTGATCTAGCTTGGTTGGCCCCGAATTGTATTGTTGTGGGATAGGTTCTTATTATTGAGCTTGTTAGTGATCTGGGGAGATCTGTGAGTTGCTTTTCTGTGTTGTGAGACGTTATGATTTGTAGTTTATGGGCACATGTGGTGCGGTTCTATCGGGGATTCATAGTGGAAGTCGAGAGAGAAGAGTAATTGGGTGTTGCTCGATGAATGGAGTATCGGTTATGACCTATCGGGTTGTGTGGCATATGTTATTTTCTTCGTGGTGGTTATGATGAATGCTTTGGTTTCATAAATCATATTGCGCATGGTTGTCGATTTGGAGCATAGTGACTTGAGGTGCCTCATGTGGAGCAGTATTTAGATAGGATCGCGCATTGCAGCGAAGCTATGAGGAGATATGACCTTGCAGGTTAGATTCTTGTGTTTTATTCTATGATGTGAGACGGATTCCCAGCCTTTGTGTTGTGGTGGTGCTGGTGAGCTTGAGGTATAACTCTTTCAATTTAGCCATTTTCATGATTTGAGTATGTTTGGACTATTGCTTATTGGTGCACGTAGTTACGCAAGTTGTGGCTTAGGCCCGTATTGATGTGTCATGTCACCAGGGTGGCGTGTTTGGTCAGAAGAGATCATTGGGATCATTAATGAATACAAACAAATTCAATTTCAGTATGTTTGATGGGTAAATATTGAGGTTCGGTTCAAAAGTTTGCTATGGTAATTGCCGGAGGAGAAATGGCCTCATGAATGGTTGATCTGAGAAATGGTTATGGTTTATTGCGTGTTTCATTTATGGTTGGCAGTACATAAAAGTGTTGGAATGAGACGTTAGCTAATAAGAGGTTTTCTATCGGTATTTGGTTGTTGTGGGCAGCTGCTGTGAATGAAAGTTATCGCTGCATGTGTTGAGTTATGAGGTGTATCATATAATTGCACCTGAGGTTGGAAGCATGAGTTATTACAGCTGGTTCGGGACTATTCAGAGTATAGGTGTGAGGTTTTGATCCTATTTATGGTTTCAGAAGTGAAAATGTGATTTTATGTTTTATGGACTAGGATGGATTGTGAAATTTTAACTATGTTGTATTATCACACCTATGTGAGATAGGGTGACATGGGATCACCCCCCGGTATATGCTTGGTAAGGTTATTCAACGATTGGTTGGCTTTTAGAACAGCACTGGGTACGTTCGAGGATGAACGTGTGTTTAAGTGGGGGAGGATGTAACGACCCAACTGGTCGTTTTGAGCTTTTGCACTTTGATCGCCAGTTCTCGGGCATTACTTTCCCCGTGTTATGTATTATGATTGATGTAGATCGTTGGTTTTGGGTTTTCATGGAAATAGGTATGAATTTAAAAGAAAAGTCTCAGTTGAAAGCTTTGAATTCAAAAGGGTTAACCAAGAGTTGACTTATTTGTATATGAGCTCGGATTAGAGTTTTTATGATTTGGTTAGATAGGTGATTTATGACCTAGGAGCGCGATTGGAATGCATTTTGGAAGTCCGTGAAAGGATTTGACTTGAATTGGCAAAGTTAGTATTTTGGCGGATTCCGGTTGATAGGTGAAATTTTGATCCGAGGGTCAGAATGGAATTCCAAGAGTTGTTGTAGCTTCGTTATGTCATTTGGGATGTGTGTGCAAAATTTCAGGTCATTCGGACGAGGTTTGATAGACTTTTTGATCGAATTCAGAATTCGGAAGTTTTGGAATTCTTAGGCTTGAATCCGTGGGTGATTTGATATTTTGATGTTGTTTTGAGCATTCCGAAGGTTGGAACAAGTTTGAATTATGTTATGGGGTGTGTTGGCATGTTTGGTCGGGGTCCCATGAGGCTCGGATATGTTTTGGAAGAGCTTTTGGAAGATTTTGGCGTTTTGAATATAGGCACGTAATGATCCAAAGGTCCATTTTTACTTCTAGAGATCGAAATTTGATTTTGAGACTTCCGGAATTTTGATAATGAAATATAGGAGTGATCTGGAAAGTTTGATCTTATTTCATCAAGTCGCGATTGGGTTTTTGACGCGAATCATGAGTTAATTGTTTAACGAGTGAAATGGATATCGCACTGAGCAAACGAGCTCCGAATTGAGTCTCAATTGAAGGACTATGTTCGTATCATTATTTGTGACTCATAGGAACAATAATCGTCGAATTCTGAGTTCGTATGATGGAGTTAGAGAATTTTTAGTGAAATAAAAAGCTGCTGAAATTTTCTGGGAAATTATTGGTATTTTCGCAGATGCGGTGAACAGTACCGTATCTACGGTGAAGAATAAAAAAAATAAAAATTCTGGGCAGTGTATAATTCGAGCAGTCCGAGAATTTTCTCATTTTTGGAGCTATGGAGCTCGGATTGAAGTGATTTTCGAAGTAATTTTCACCATATGGATTGGGGTAAGTGTTCTATATCCAAAATAATTATATTTAATGATTCCATGGTTATTTTCATCAAGAATTAGTGAATCAAATGGAAGAAATTGGAGAAAATTTGTAAACCTTTCAAAAACGAAAATTCTAGATTTGGAGGCCGAATTATTGTCGGATTTTGGTAAAATTTGTATGGTTGGACTCATGGTTGGATGGGGTTTCATATTTTGTAACTTTTTTCAGGTTTCAAGAAGTGGGTCAGGGGCTCGGGTTTTGGTAATTTCTGGATTTGTGCTCGTTATTAATTATTTTTGCTTGGGCTTTGTTCCCTTAGCATATTATGATGTATTCGCTCTGATTTTGGATAGATTCGACGCGCGTGGAGGCAGATTTGAGGGGCAAGGGCGTCGCGAGCTGGAGATTTAGCCATTTCGAGGTGAGTAATGATTGTAAATGATATTCTGAGGGTTTGAAACCCCGGATTTGCACATCATAGCGCTATATTACGGTGACTTGCACGCCGGATAGCGAGCGTGGGGTAGAGCACTGTTGGGGATTGTGACTTGGTCCGTCCTGATTGATGAATGCATATTTGAGTGAAATTTACTTGTTGTCATCATATGTTGGGCTAATTGCCATAATTGGGCTTCGTGCCAATTATTTGAACCCCTTCAGGGATGGTTGTTGATATTTCCTCACTGCTTCGATTCTATACTTGAACTTAGTCATGTATTTTCTACTGTTTTCAAAACTCAGACAAGTTTATTTTGCTTTGACACTTGAAATGATCTTTCCTATACTATTTTTGGGTTGAGCAGCATGTTTTACTATTGCCCAAGGGGCTTATGTAATTTTGACTGAGTAAGGCCGAGGGCAGTGTTATATTGATAGTGATATGAGGTCGAGGGCCTAGACTTGATGCCACGAGATGGCTTGATATTGCGCTTAGGCCGTAAGGGGCCCCTCCCGGAGTCTGTACACTCCCAGTGAGCGCCGTTGATGATAAATGGATCGGGCTGCACACTGCAGCGATATCTGGATTGGGCTGCACGCCGCAGCGTACTGGTACTATTTGATGTGTTTACCTTATTTTATTTGTCTGCCATTATCTGTTGTTTGTGCTACTCTTTGCAATATTTACCTAATATTTTGGCATTATCTGATAACTGAGTGTTGTGCCTGAGGGGCGAAAATTCTGTGCTCAACTGCACTATTTGTTTTGCATTCATTTGCGTAAATGTTAAAAAAGTTATTTTTAAAAGAGGTTTAAACAGAGCTAAGGTGTTTCGCTAAAGATTTCATAGCTTTACTATTTTTCTAAAAAAGGTTTACATTGCTTCTATATAGCATGATGATTTGTCATACGTGATTTATTACCGCTTAGTTGTTATTTACCTTTATTACTCACTGAGTTGCCCTGCACCTCGTGTGCAGATGCAGGTATTTATTCAACCGGTAGCGAGTTTTGGCTGATCAGAAGCAGAGTCATAGGAGTTAGCGAGGTGACTGCCAGCGTTTGCAGCACCGCTTTTATCTCTTTTGTTCATTATTCCGGCTTTGTATATTTTAGGCCATGTAGTTGAATTTACACTCTAATAGATGCTCGTGACTTGTGACACCCTGGTTTGGGCTATGTCGGGATGGTTTCCCTTATTGTGTTTGTTATTTCCGCACTTTATGGTTATTAAATCATGTTTTAGAACTGTTTATGTTAAGCAACTACTTAAAAGGGAGTTTTATGTTGGTCTGGTTGGCCTTGTCTTCAAGAGAGGCGCCATCACGATCGGGTTTGGGAATTAGGTCGTGACAGAACCAGGCTCGAAATGCTTTGGATGTGCCGGAGCAAAGCCGGAGAGGCCTCAAAACCATAGATCTGAGAAGATCTGAAAGGACACCATCAAGGTCAGACCTCGAGACTTCGAGTACCAAGAGTTTAAGAGCGAAGGGAGGTGAGTACAGGCCATCCATGGCCTGACAAGCCGTTGATTCCGGTGAGGTTGTGGTCAGAGACGGGTGAGAGAGATTAGGGTTTCAGGAACCTTCGAGAGAGTTTGAGAGAGGGAGAGTATTCAGAGGCAGCTTAGAGATAGAAATGGGGGAATTAGGGTAGGGTTAGGTGAATTAAAAAGGCAAGGAATGATTGTGGCCGTTGATCAAAATGATCAACGACCTGGATTAAAAGAAAGGACCGGGCGAATCGGGGAAACAGGTTAAGGGGCTGGGTTAAATTGGAATTCAAAATTGGGTCAATTAGGGGCTAAAATTAAAATGTAAATGGGGCCACAATTGAAACGAAATGAGGCCAAAATTTAAATACCCAGTTTTTTCCTTTTATTTTATAAAATAGTAAAAAATAATTTTGAAATTAAATTAAAAGTACTGAATCAGTTAATAATACATAAATATTAATTTAAAAATATCAGAATCAATTTTATAATTATAAAATACTATTAAATCTTAAAGTTGGCTAAAATTACAATTATATGCAATTTAGCTTTAGAAATATCAAATAAATTTTTAAAAATATATAAAAATTAACATAATTATATTTTGATAATAAATATGAGAATAAAATAAATTATTCACTAAAATTAATAATTTTGGGAATGATTATTGATTTTGTACTGCTAAAATGAGCAATAAATTGATTAAAAATCCTTAAAAAAAATTAGGAAAAATACTAAAATACTTGGGCATGCTTTTATATATATATATATATATTGAAAGTATTTTGTATGTATGAAAATACGTAGGGAAAAATTGGGTATCAACACTACATTGCGTGACAAATCCATAAATCTAGTCTCATACTAAGTAACGATCATGCTATCATACTGAAGGTGCTCGTACTGACTGCGCAATTCCTATCTCTGAGTGAAGGGAATAAACTTCTCAAAGGACAACTGCGAGAACTAAGCCAATGTGAGAGGAGGTAATGTCGCTGGCATGTGTTGTATATATACCTGCCACGTTCTCTTGGTAGAACCATGCATTTGAAATACTATGAAATTAACTCCGTTGGACTCCACTATCCCGTATTGCAAAAAATCTCATGGAAATGGTCCAAAATGTCCTGGAGGTCCTCAGAAGGTGTACCACTAAAGCGAGGGGGATATAACTTGGTGAACCTGCTCAACCTCCTTAGCTCATCAACTGACATCGCAGGTCTCTCCCCAGACTATGTAGAAACAACAGGCTAAATCACCCAACTGGTAGAGTTGCTGGGGCCTAATAACTAGGATCCATCTGCTCTTGAGTGTAAGTAGGGGGAGTTTGAGCTCCTCCCTCACCTGAGAAACGGCTGGTTCCACATGAAACACACCAGTATAAATCATACTCTCCATGAGACCAACCTGCGTACTAAGGTGTCCTAAAGTACTAAGGTAGTAATAAACCTCTATGGGGCATGAGCTGGTCCTACTTGCTCTATTGGAAAATGGATCTCATCATCGTGCTCTATCTAAGGCTCGATAATAGGTGATGATGCATGCGCTCTAGGCTGAGCTTTGCCTCTTCCTATGGCTCTACCTCGACCTCGGCCCCGACCCTTACCCCTAGTAGTGGCTGCAATCTGGGGCTCTAGTTCCTAATCAACTGCGGATGATGTACGCGTCCTCACCATTTGTGAGAAAATAAGAGCAGGTGATTCAAACTTAATGATAGAACAAAGTTTCACGATAGAGAAAAAAAGATAGTGAAGTTTCATAAACCGTTTTAGCTTTTAGACAATAAGTACATACGTCTCCGTACCAATCCTCAAGACTCTACTAAGCTTGCTCATGACTTGCGAGACCTATTCAATCTACGGCTCTAAGACCCAAAATTCCAACTAATCAGAGTCGTAATGTAGCCTAACACCGCTTGCAAGGCAAGACAACATACAATAGTGGAATACAAAGAACTGCAATAAACGACTAAGAGTAGGATAATAACATAGCTTAAAAGCAATTCTGAGATAAACATGATAAGTCTAAAACCAACATCCAACACAAACCATCCTAAGATGTGGAGTCATAAGTACTTGAACTTCTAGAGTTTATTACATACAATGTTCTGAAAAAAATACAACATTGTCCGAAAAATAAAAATAGTATAATAGAAATAAGAAGATGACTCAAGGCCTACGAAAGGAAAACAACTCTACCTCAAATCACCTGCCGGTATCTGCTAAGCACCTGTTGGGACTTCGCTAGTACTAATATCCAGATCTGCACTAGAAGTGCATAACTGTAGTATAATATAACCAACACAGTGTACACAGTAAATGTCGAGCCTAAATCCGACGACGTAATGACGAGGCTAAGACAAGACACCTACAATGTATATGTGTATTTATATAGCAAGAAGTAACAAAATAACAGGTAAAGAATCAAGTATAACAACAGGATAAAGATATGTAAAAAGGATAACATGCACACAAGTAAAAGGACATAAAACGGAACATAGAGTAAAATGTCACTAAGTAAGCCTCTTTCAAAAGTAAATAACAAAATGACAAAAGCCAAGTCCACATTCCAAATATCAAAGTAAAGAGCAATGAAATTAGCAAAATTGCACGGTATCACCCATCGTGCTTTTACTCTCGTCCTTACATTAATAATATACAATAATTGCACGGCATCACCCTTTGTGCTTTTACTCTCATCCTTACATTATAACATAATAACAACCGCGGAAACACCCTTCGCGCATATCCTCACGTTCGCTCAAGCAATAATATCAATATATAAATAATGTACGAAAATATTCTTCGTGCACCATCAATTTTTCTCACAAGCACGGCAACACCCTTCGTGCATTTCACCTTTCCTCACCAAGCAATCACATACAACACATTACCAAGCAAGGCGGGAAGCAAATTCAATATAAACAATAGTATTTGAACACACCTCCTCGTAGGAGAATATCCCAACAAATAGCACCAACAACTAATCAACAATTCAACGATCTCAACACCAATACCTCAACAATCTCAATATAGAGAATAACATAAATACAAGAAATCAAAGAATAACACAATCTATCTAAAGCATGGAAGGCATAATACACGAATAACATGGCACAAATTACGCTAATTCTACCTGCATGTTTATCCCATGACCAACGTATATACACCCCTCACCTTGCATATACACCACTGCCAACACATAGATCATATAGTAGATAGACTCGATTCTATCCTATTTCTCTTAAAAAAGGTCAACTAATATACCTACCTCTTTTCGGAATATAATCAACAATCCAACACGATTTTTCCATTAGAACAAACATTCAAATAAATCGAATCTAGCCAAATATTATTCAAACATGTCAAAAAAACCTTTAGGAAATACTCACGAATGAAAAAGGTTCAATCTTTAATATAATTAAAAAAGTCAACCAGGGCCCATATTGTCGAAATCTGAAGTTAAGACCAAATCCCAATTAACCATTCAACTCCGAGCCCGAATATATGATTTGTTTCAAAATCCTACCTCAATTTGAGGTCTAAATTATAATTTTACAAAATACCTCTACCCAAAACTGCCAATTTCTACATTGAAATTCTTAGATTCGATGGTGAAATTCATGAAAAATTGATTGAAATTAAACAAAAACAAGTTAAGATTACTAACCTATGAATTTGGGAAGAAATTGCTTTCCAAAAATCGCCTCTATGGAGGCTAGGATTCAAAATTGGTGTAAAATGAACTAAGCCCCGAAATTTTAATATTTTACCCAACTGCTGATATTGCAATTGCAAATTCTTATTTGCAAATGTGATGTTCACGAATGTGAACCACTAATCGCAAATACGATCAGTGTCTTAGCCACTCAGTTATCACAAATACGGCAAAACTTTCTCATTTGCGAAGGTCCCCGTCCTAGTAAATGCGAACCAAGCTTCGCATTTGCGAAGCAACTCTCAAATCACCCAGTGTCGCAAATGCGACAGACAAGCCGCAAATGCAATACCCCCAGTTCGCAAATGCAACTGATTCTTTGCAAAAGCAAAGGTCCCAGACCTTCATCAAAAAAAGCAAGCCTTACATCGAAAATGCATGACTCGCATTTGCGAAGAGGTTCCCACAAATGCTAGACCTGCAGACATTTAACACCAATAGTCTTGTTAAGCCAAAAACTAGTTTGCAATGTATCTAAAACTCATCCGATTCCCTTGGGCTCCAATCAGAACCTCCGCACAAGTGTAATAACATCATACAAACTCGCATGCAAGCTCAATCTCAAATCATCAAAATAATATCAAATACTGATAATCGATTATTAAAACTCAAGATTTTCAAAGTTTAAACTCAATTTTTTAACTTTTCACATAAAGGGCTAAAACGGCATCGGGTCACCTAGGATCCCAATCAAACATGTGTACTAGTCCAAAATCATTATATGAACCCATCGGAATCACCAAAATACCGATCCTAGATCATTTATAAAAAATATTGACCGCGGTGAACTCTAATCATTTTTAAAGTAAAAAATTATGTTTTCTTCAAAATTTCACATATAAACTCTCTGAAATCGATACGGACTACGCACATAATTCATAAATCATCAAATTGAGCTTTGTAAGAAATGGCAACCCGGAGCTCTAAGCTCCCACTATGCACAGGATCCGGGGAAGATCAGGACCACAAAAATCTATGGTACGCAGTCTTACCCTACATCAAATTGAGCTATGTTTGGTCTCAAAACACAGAAAAAGGAGCTAGTACTCAAAACAACCTATCAGGCCGTGATAATGACACGAGGGAAGAACATGTGGGTCTATCACATAGGAGTTTCAGAAGAGTAATTCCACCAATTAGACTTGAGGATTGCGTTCGAAAAAGATGTAGGTCATGTGAATGTAAATAGAGTTTGTTTAGAGAGAGTGAGCTATAAAAACAACTGGAAGACGGAATATTGCGCAAGCAAAAGTTATTATAGATTAATTCTGTCTTCTCATCTTTATTCTTCTGGATCCTCATTCCCTTCTATAGTCTATCCTTCTATCCCTAGCTTTACTATCAGTTTCCTTGTGATTTCCTTTGAACTATCAGTCATTCGTATTGTTGCATTTCTGTTTTGGGTTGTAATAGTGTTTAAGCTTATCAGTATTATTGAGTATTGTGGTTATTGTGTCATTGCATCTGAATCCTTAACATACTACTTAATGTCTACGTCTTAATCCTGCATCATATATGACATGACTTAAAACCACTAATATATTTACCATAATTTATTATCTCTTAGTAGTACTAGTAAATTAAATATATTTAGTGTATATGTTTACAATTTATTATCTTTCGTTACTAATTAAATCAAGCTGTTATTGTCAGCTCAATTTGATGAAAGATTACAAAAAAAACATATTATAAAGTTACTAAAACCTAAACTATTTTGCTTGTATGTACATGTTAAAATTACCGTGGCGCATTGAACATGATAATTAATGACTAAATGACTAAATCTTCTATATTGACAAATATGTTCACCTCAAATATGATACTTTCCTAAAACTTTCAAAAAAAGGTAGATATTCACCTGACCACCACCCCCTCTAAGTAATTGGGGTTTAATCAAGAATCCTAATTAAGAAGAATAGATTAAGAATTGTTAATTGCATTTGATGTACGCTTCTCATAAAAGACGTAAGAGAAGTAAGTTTGAGGCTCTCTTTTTAATATCAGAAAGAAGAAAGCTTTCACATGTTTGGATTCATTGAATTTGGATGATATTTTGTTAATCAGTATCTTGCTAAAATGATAAAATTAAATTAAAAGTGATAATTACATAACGCTTTCTACCACATACTTGTTTTTTATGCAATATATGCAGACGTTTACTTCCAATATTGTTTTCTCAGTGAGAAGGATATATAATGGAGTTGGATGTTTTCTTAATGACACGATGACAACAACACAATATATGAGCCATTAGTTGGCTATAGTTGCCGTGCGGAGCAGTCCCCTAAAATATAAAATGATGCAGTAGTTTTTATTTTCCAACATGTTTCTAAACTATATAATTAACGAGTTACGTATTTCAGCATGATGATAAACGATAAATAAAATTTCATATAGTTTTCTGAGCATTTTCGACCTGTTTTAAGACAAGGTAGATCCAACGGACATTGTTCTTTCTTGTTACTACCATTTGGAACCTTCAGCCTGTTTTCTTTTGCACCAATTTTGACAGAGTTTTAATTTTGTATATTGACAGTGTATAATATTTTTTATACCATCGAGTTAAGGTTATATGCAATAATGGTAGTTATTTTAAAATAATGCATGATCTGGTAATATGAAAATAATATGTAACTTGTAATAATAAGTTAAACTATACTGATAGTTACACTACGGTGCATATAACTTTAAATTCTTTTATTATAGAAAGACAGTATCCTTTGTTTGTTTGTTTGTGATATTTTGTTATGCTTTAAAAATTAAAGGTGAGAATCAGTTACAATGGAAGAGGGAACGGGGAACCCATATGCTTTATCCAATCCAGTTCAGTTGGAGTTAGTTAAAGTCAACACACATTTAAGGTCATTGCTGTGTCTCCATGACCAGGTCAAGTTTATTCTCATTTCCATTTCAGTTTAGTATTAATTAAATATATTTCAAAATATTTAATATTTTTGAAAAACAAGAAAAGATTATTTATTACTTCTAGTCAAAAGTGTTTCTTAATAACTTACAAAATCTTAAAAGACAGATAATATGATCCGACCCCATCAGAGGTAGTATTACATTAACCTGACTCCCACAATACATATACTAAAGAAACGAAATTTGCAGTTGTTTACATGCTTAAGTGCAGGTCAGCCTATTTTAGGCTCTTTGTACTTGGCTTAAATGCGATCTAGGTTCATTCTCTCGCCTTTTGTTTGGCCTTCTTGCATCTACACGACAGTTTGACTTCAAAATTCTGTTTTTTTTTTTTTTTTTAAATAAATAAAAAAGTACTACGTATATATAAACAATACATCCCTTTTCTCTTTGATAACCCGCTCTTCTGTTAAACTCATGATCACCGTCTTTCATTTGTAGCTATACTTTTGGCTTTGCTTGTTTTGGTTCTTTCGATAAAACTATAAAAACATCTTTTTAACTTGGTACATTATCAGAAAAAGTGATGGCCAATAGACATAAACATACCTTTTATTCATGTAGTTTTTTTTTAGAAAAAAAAAATACTACAGTATTTCGTAACATCAAGCTCATAGTTAACTTAGAAAACCTTCATACCTTGATGTCTACATCATAATCCTACATGTAGCAATAATGGCAACATTACTAATACTTCAAGAATAGTAAACTCGAGTTGTTATTGTCTTAAAACGACTCTTTTATGATGAAAGATTACAATAAGATATGTAAAAATTATAACTAAATTAATTAATAAATGGCTTATATCTACAAGCTAAAAGTAACTCCTATTGTTTTTTCCATGGAGCGTGACAATGCTAAACTAGTTTATATCGACAAATATGTCCACTTCAAATATAAAATGAGATCTTTATTAATTTATGGAGTTATCTCGGATCTCCCGAATAAGAAAATTGGATGGATTTGACAGAAGAACTTTTATTTCTAGGAAGGAACGGATTATTCGGAAACTCACTCTTAGTGAGCGTTTGGACATAAGAATTGTAAAATTTAAAAAAAAAAATGGAAAAAAATTTCAAGTGAATATGGTATTTGACAATAAGAGTTGTGATTGGACATGAATATAATTTTGGGTTGTTTTTTAAGTTTTGTGAGTGATCTAAGTGAAAATTTTGAAAAATATCTTTTTAGAGTTTTTCAAATTTTCGAAAAATTCCAAATGCATTTTCAAGTGAAAATTAAAACTTTTATGACCAAACGCCGATTCGAAAGAAGTAAAAAATTTCGAAAAAAATTGAAAATTTTCTTATGCCCAAACGGGCTCTTAAGCCCGAAACCTGGGGCATATCTAGTAAGGTGATAGGGGATGCACTCCACCTACACACCTCGTTCAGCAACCCTCTAAATATATGGTGTATACATATAATACGCATATAAATAGAACACTTGCTATCCGGATTCACAAAAGATCGTTTTTTTCTTTTTTCTTTTTTTTTTTACTTTACACCGGGTGTACGGTACTCGCATTGGAGCCTCAATATATCCGAATTCGCGCCGGGTAGGACTCTAGTCAAGGGGTAATGCTCTCTACCAAAAATTTATCCATACACAAGGCTCAAACCCGCACCTCTGATTAAGGGATGAGTAGTTCCATTCATTGCACCATATCCTTTGGTAGTCACAAAAGATCGTTGGGTGCCACTGGCTTTGGGCTAACATTTCCACCTAACTACTGAAAAATGAGTCTATGGTAACAGTTGAGAAACCGTCCCATAGACTGCTAAACTGTTGCCATAGGGATTTGGGAACGGTTTACAGACCGTCACATCAGCCGGCGTACCCATAGGTCTATTAGAACGGTTCTTGCAACGGTTTGCATCGCCGTAACAATAGATACGGCTATTGCATCGGTTTTTCCTTTCTCTATTGGAACGGTTAATTATTTCAATTGTTACGGTTTTAAACCGTTACTATATTGTTTATACAACGGTTTTTAACCGTTACCATATTATTTAAAGAAATACTTATGTAAGCTATTGCTACGATTATGTTGGATATAGCAACGGTTTCTTTTAAGCTATCGTAACGGTTATATATGCATTGGAACAGATTATAGATCATTTTGGAACATTTTATAGGATCTATTCCAACGGTTTACATGGTCTACTGGAACGTTATTTGTGTCCTATTGCAACGGTTCTGGTAGGCTATTGTATCGGTTCAGTTAAAACCAAAATATAGCACCTGTTATAAATAAATATCTATATATAAAATAAATTATAATAACACTAAAATTCAAATAAATAATAAAATAAAACTATTAACAATATAAGTTATCCATCAAGCAAATAATATATCCATAAAGCAAATGTTCTACCCCAAATACATAAATTTAATACATTTCAAGAGAATAAGTTTCAAAAATGTTGGATAACAAAAGATTCCTATAGAACATTCATCTATAGCAATTCAAAGTTCATCTCAAGTAAGGTCTAGTTCTTCACTTTCATCTTCTTCTTCCATTTCTTGATCTACTCCACCTACAAAAAGAGTATAAATAAAAGTGTAAACAAAAATGAGAAGCTCACAATCCCATAAATCTAAAATCACACACTTTGATGGAATGTGGGCAATTATAACTTTAGATATATTCTCAAAAAAATATAAATCCGAGAACTGGTTTTGCATCCCAATATCAACAATAATGGGATCATATGCTCGTGTTTAATAGCAGCCTCAAGACAAGCTCTCGTTTAAAGCTACTTGTATTGGCGTTATGTGAAAAAAAAAATATGCAATTTATAAATGTTAAAACTTCATTGGATTCTAAAACTGAAATTAAGTTGAAGTTCTAACCAGCTTAATATGCATGAACACTAAATAAATTAATAATCTAGAAATAATTCTAATTAAACTCTGATGACTTTTTATAATTCTTCAGTAACTAAGAACAGAACAAATGATTAATAACCCAAGAATTAAACAAACTATTCATTAGCAAACACCAAAAATACATACATCAAATCTACTAGCTAAAACTAAAAATCCACAACTAAGAGCTAAACAAAAGAGTAAATACTTCAAGATTTACTAATTGTTTCAATTCTAAAGGGCAAAAATCAAATTAACCAATAAGGTTACATTGGAAAGATGGTTTATCACAATATCACATATCAAATTGGGGTCCAATAGTCACGCGAGAGAATAGAATAACCATGATATTCACATTCAAGGATTTTTATTTCCCAAAACACAAAAAACCTCTTCTTTTCGTAAAAGAATTTTGACAGCAAACGTTGCACATTCAAGAGATTTCTTAGTTTGCTTGATACTGCTTCATAGTTTGGCTTGTGCCAATGGAGTTCACCTACTTAATACATGTACCAGTAGAATATTAATTTATTTAGAGCTTGTCACATAACGCCAATACAATATTTCACTCTGTTGTGAAAGCTTGTGTTTTCCAAATAAGCTTCTACTTTGCAGATCATATGTGCAGCCCTGCCTTAAACCAAATGTCATATTTGGTCTTTCAAATCATATGTCATGTTTCATTTATGGGAGAAAAGATGCCCCAATATCAATATTTTCTGGGTTAGAAAGTTCCAATTCAGCATTTTGTAGCTAATTTTGCTATTGCAACAATCATGCGATCCTTTTATATTGCTTCACTTCTTCATATTACAGTTTCAGCGAATTGTTAGAAAGAAGAAAATCAAAACTCAGAGTCAATATGTATAGTGTACTTCAGGTTCAAATCAAAAGCAGCAAACAATGGTGTGATGTACAACTGGATAGCAAAAAATGATTGAGAAATAAGTACATAAAGGGAGTCACGAAATATGATACATACTTACTATTCAGTGGTGTAACACAGTGAAATGCTTATTGATGCAAAGATTATTCCTTTTTGGCGCATGCTTGCCAGAGAGAGAGAAGTGGTAGAAGAGAAGCACAAGGAATGAGGAGAAGAAGATATATAACATTTGGTAAGTACTGACCTTGATTGTTACTACCAGCAGATGATCGATTGTTTAGTTGAACAGCAGCTTGTTGTGCTGAGGAAGCTTCTACGAACCTTAGCATGTCAGGATCAAGATGCGATTCTGGGTTTAGACGCTGAAGTCATGCGACGACGTTAATTGTAATATGTTGTTCCATAGCATCCTTTTGTTCGTTCAACTTTTCCAGCATTCTTTGTTGCATCCGCTCTTACACTTTCTTTTTGCAGGAAGTACTACTCCTAGCAATGAATGTGCTAGCCAAACCACGCAAAATAAGCAGACAAATTCATTTTATCAGAATGAAAAAGTACAGCCATGCCATCTTAGCTCATCAATATACTATGGGGGGAAAGAGGTCTATTCATTTCCTCAAAATAACCAGAACTCTAACTACACAACTGTGAGTACATAATCTCATGTATATATGCAAAGGAAATAATATATGCCTTAGTTTTTAGATTTTTTTTGGAAAAGAACAGGAGGAAAGCATCCATACCTTAAATGCTGAGCTCCATTAAAATAATATAAACCTACTTGTAAACAAATTTGATCTGGTGTGACCTGCAGATAATTATAAGTAGCATTATATCTACAATGTCACATGCAGTAGTGGTCGGCTCAAATAAACAAAAGAAGAGAAATAGAACAAACCCCTGATACTAGTAAATTCCAAATCATTTCCCCATATGGAGAAATGGTTTCTTTACATTCCATGCTCAATACTCTTTCTGCTCCAATGGCATGGTTGACTTGTGTCATAACAACCTGTTATAATTACTTTCAAGAATTTGTTCAACATAACTAGATAGTCGAAAGGTCTACAACTTTTGCAACAATCCAATCAAAGTAAATCATACAGTTGGACCAGCAAGCAATGATGTTCCAGAATCCACTATAGCAGCACAACCGCCTTCACAGAAGCCTGTAAGGGAAAAGTATTAAGACAAAAAAGAAATTATTCTTATCTTAGGCTTGTAATCAACAGCAACGCTCACCTGTTGATTGGTTTCCAATAGAGAAATCTCCCATTTTATACTGAAACAGAAAAAGGAAAAGAACAGATTGGGGGGGGGGGGGGG
>MU683618.1:64435-83925 GCA_026770625.1 Nicotiana glauca
CAACATTGTTGAACACTGAAGATTGAAGATGAAGACACAACCAAAATTTGTTACCGAGAGAAAATTGAAGATGTGGAATTTTGCCAAGGTGGAGATTTGTTGAATTTGTCAACTATCCCACATCGGTTGGGAAGTGAGTTTGGTGGGAATTTTTCCCTATAAAAAGAGGCCTAATGTTTAGGATTTAAACACACCTCTCATTTGCCTTCTTATCTTCTTAAGGCATTTGTATCTTCTCTCTTTATTATTATTTTACTTGTATTTTGGAGTGGAATAAACTATTGGTTGTATCCGAGGAGTAGGCAAAATTAGCCGAACCTCGTAAATTCTGGTGTTCCTTTTATTGTTATTTTATTGTCTTATTTATTATTTGGTGGCTACCATAATTTTTGGTATAGTAGTTGTGACTCATTCACACTATATACATTTGGCTTCCGCAACAGAAGGAATACTTACCACTCCACCACAACCCCTTGTGGGTGTTTGTCCTTTCCTTGTTTCTTCTTTGTAGGAGTCCTTTCTTTTCTTTTGGGTCTTTGTTATGTTTTGCGCTGCTGACCTATTCTTGAGTTGGACGATAGCTTCAGAATGTGAAAATTCGTCAAGGATAATTGATGTATTTTTATGATTTATAATATTTTTAAAACTTTATGCTTTCCTCCAAGTTATAATAATATTTATATTTTTCTTCTTTTGATCGGTCTGTCTAATCCTGGATCGGATCTGCCTCTGCTCGAAGCAGAAGACATCAATCGTTAAGGGAGTTTACACCAAACCACATTAATTAATTAGGTTAAGTGACAAATTGAGCTAATAATATATACTTTATTATTTTAATTTATGCTTGATTAGACACGGATTTTCAAAAAGAAATAAAAACTTTTAAAACTTGTGATCTTAAATAGGTAACGAGATATTTATGACTATGAAAACATAATATTAAAGGTAAAATAAAAAGGTTAAAATTAAGTTGCTTCCAAATATAGAAAAACTTTATTTTTGAAATGAACTAATGAAAGATAGCGCCACATAAACGAAGGGATATGCTAATTAATTATAGTTTATTAAAATATACATTTGTGATGTGTCCATTAATTTGGTGTAAACATCACGATGGATAAGTTATTTTTGCAACTCAACACCCCTCATCCAGCTACCCAATATTTGGGGTTATCTTGAGAAGAATAGACTAAGTATTAATATTAGTATATAATTAATTAATAATCAAAGTATACTTCTAGTAGAATATGTGTAGGTGTAAGCTTGAGGCTCTCTTTGTATTTTACCGGAAGGAGAAAGATTCAAAACCATTGGATTCATTGAATTTGGATGGTAGCCCAAGTGTCTTTTAAAATCCTAAGGCAAAACAGATTGATCAAGATTTGAACTATTATTGGGCTATTGGCTGGTACCACGGTATCAATTCTTCTTTTTATATATTTTCTCTTATCAATTTATTCCTGTCCCTCTTTCAAGAATTTCATATCATATTTACCAAGAGTTCTCCATTATTTTTTGTTACTAGTGTATGTACACGTTCAAATTCATTGTGTTATTAATCCGACTAGCTAGTGAGAACAATACATAATGGTGTTTGAAATAAAACAAGAAGCATATGGCAAAGAGAGGGAGAATTCTTATTGCTTTGAGTTGAATTACGATGGAATATGACCCCTTTATTTATAAGGAAAGGGTGACTTAGCCACCAAATAAAATCCCTAAAATCTCTCTAAAATATAGACATTCATCTTAAATAAAACTCTATTTTTATAATATTTTTTCCTTGAATGTCTATTTAAAATGTGCCTCGTTAAAACCTTAACTAAAATAAAACTAGTGGGAAAAAACTAATAAAGGAAAAAGAGTACATATATCTAACAATACTCCTTTTGGGTGCCTCGTTAGAAAGCTTGCAAGGAAAACCTAGTGCGACAAAACTTGTAAGGAAAAAAGAGTGCAATGCGCATTAACTCCCCCTGATGAGAGCATCAATTCATATCATTGAGCCTTCGCATCCCAATCTTGTACACTAGCTTCTTGAAGGTTGACGTCGGTAGAGACTTGGTGAACAAATCAGCCATATTATCACTTGCACGAATTTGTTGCACATTGATATCATCATTCTTTTGAAAATCATGAGTAAAAAATAACCTTGATGAAATGTGCTTTGTCCTATATCCTTTTATGAATCCTCCCTTCAATTGGGCTATGCATGATGCATTGTCTTCATACAAAATTATGGATTGTTTGTCACATTTTAAACCATATTTATCTCGAATAAGATATATTATAGACCTCAACCATACACACCCTCGACTTTCTTCATGAATAGCAATTATCTCAGCATGATTAGATGAAATAGCCACAAATGATTGCTTAGTCGATCGCCAAGATATGACAGTGCCTCCACAGGTAAACACATAACCTGTTTGAGATCGAGTCTTGTGTAGGTCAGATAAATACCCAGCATCGCCATTACCAACAAGATCGGGATTGCAATTATTGCCATAAAATAATCCCATATTGGTAGTTCCTTTTAGATACCGCAATATGTGTTTGATTCCATTCTAATGTCTCCTTGTAGGAGCAGAGCTATATCTTGCTAAGACGTTAACTGAGTTATGTCCGACCTTGTAGTGTTAGCAAGATACATTAGTGCACCAATTGCACTAAGATATGGTACTTCAGGACCAAGTAGCTCCTCATTCTCTTCTTGAGGTCGGAATGGATCCGTATTCACATCAAGTGATCGAACAACCATCGGATTACCTAATAGATGTGCTCCATCCATGTAAAACCGTTTCATTGCCTTTTCTATGTAGGTAGATTGATGAACAAATATTCCATTTGCCAAATGTTCAATTTGCAAACCAAGACATAATTGTGTCCTTCCAAGACATTTTATCTCGAATTCCTTCTTTAAATAATCAATTGCCTTTTGGATTTCTATAAGAGCTCCAATAAGGTTTATGTCATCTACATATATGGCAAGTACAACAAAATTTGGTATTTTTTTTTATAAAAATACATGGACAAATGGCATCATTTATATAACCTTTCTTTAATAAATACTCACTAAGACGATTATACCATATTCGTCCTGATTGCTTTAGACCATACAAAGATCTTTGCAATTTGATTGAAAATATTTCCCGAGACTTTGAATTATGTGCGTTAGGCATTTTAAATCCCTCGGGAATTTTCATGTATATCTCATTATCAAGTGAGTCATAAAGGTAGGCGGTAATCAAATCCATTAAATGCATGTCAAGCTTTTCATGGACAACAAAACTAATGAGATAACGAAACGTTATGGCATCCATAACAGGTGAATATGTCGCTTCATGTCGACATCAGGCCTTTGTGAAAATCCTTGTGCAATAAAGTGTGCCTCATATATTTGTACCTCAATTTTTTCATTCATTTTATGTACAAAGACCTATTTATAGCCAATAGGCTTAACACCATTAGGTGTTTGGACTACGGGCCCAAAAACTTTTGTTTCGCAAGTGAATTTAACACTGATTGGATTGCTTCTTGCCATTTTAGCCAATCACGTCTTTGTCGATATTCTCCAACATATTGAGCTTCAAGATACTCACTATCTTTCATAATGCTAGATGCAACATTATATGCAAAGACATAATCCACCACTATATCGAATTGATTCAAAATTATCTCAATATCGATTGGATTTATTGATAGTTCCTTATTTTCTTGAATCTGAGGCTCATTGATTTCCTCATGAACCTCATGATTAGTTAAATTATGGATTTCTTCATGAGACTCTTTGTAGTGTCATATTGATAATTTGTTTTCATTTTTCTAGGATTTCGATCCTTAGAACCTAATGGTCTACTACGTTTTACGCGTGCTTTTGACTCATTATCTATAACACTAGAAGATTTTTCAACAGGGACATCAATACTGATTGGAACATTCTCTACAGAGATATGTAATTTTGTTTCCTTTTCAAATCCGTAAATGCATCTGGCATTTGATTTGCTATTTTTTGCAAATAAATAATCTTTTGCAAATCTTTTTTTACAGATACAGGCATGTGGATTAAGATGAGACAATGATGGATTTTTTCACAAAATTTTCCGTTTGGTTTCACCAATTACTCCCCGTAATTTTGGGAAAAATACCTCATCGAATCGATAATCTGTAAATCGAGCAGTGAATAAATCTCCCATTAATGTTTCGAGGTAGCGAATAATGCATGGTGATTCAAATTCAACATATATTTCTAACCTTCTTTGGGAACCCATTTTAGTGCGATATGCCGGTGTTACAGGCACATATATTGCGCATCCAACAATTCTTAAATGGGATGTATTGGGTTCATGACCCAAAATTAATTGTAATGAGGAATATTTATGATAATTTGTCGGTCTGAGACGAACTAGCATTGCTGCATGAAATGGCGTGACCTCAAACAAAAGTGGATAACCTTATTTTAGTAAGTAACGGTCTAACTATCAATTGCAAACGTTTAATCAAAGACTCTGCAAGGCCATTATGAGTGTGAACATGACTTACAAGATGTTCCACTTTTATTCCAATTGATAAGCAATAATCATTAAATGCTTGGGATGAAAACTCAGCAGCATTATCGAGTCTAATAGAATTAATTGGATTATTGAGAAATTGTGCCCGTAATCGAATTATTTGTGCCATTAATTTTGTAAATGCTGGGTTGGGAGATGACAATAGGCATGCATGAGACCATCTAGAATATGCATCTATTAAGATCATAAAGCATCTAAATGACCCATTAGGTGCAACAAATTTTCCCCTTGTATACGTTCCAGAAACGCGGGGGACTCAATCCCAACCTTTGTTGATGATGGTCTAATAATTAACTTGCCTTGATAAAAAGATGTGTAAGAAACTTTATTATTTAAAAGAATCTTTAAATTATTTAATGGATGCCCATTTGAGTTTTCTATAATACGTCTCATCTTAATTGATCCAGGATGTCCCAATCGATCATGCCAAAGTACAAAAGTATTGGAATCAATAACCTTTTGGTTTACGATAGAATGTGCCTCAATTTTACTAATTCTTGTCCAATACAAGCCGCAAGATAAAGATGTGAATTTCTCAATAACACTTTTCTGGCCAGACATTCTTTGTAACGATGAGATATTCAAGGTTATTCTCATCTATTGTCTCAATATGATATTCATTTTGTCGGATATCTTTAAAACTCAACACATTCCTCTTGGACTTGGAGGAGAATATTGCATTCTTTATGATAAGTATTGTTCCCTTAGGCAAAGTTATAGTAGCTCTTCCAGAGCCTTCAATTAGATTATTACTACCAGAAATTATAGTAGCATCTACCTTACACATACTTAAATGAAAGTAATATTTCTTTTTTTTGAATATTGTATGTGCCGTATATAAATCAATTAAACAAATATTTTTCCAATTGAACTTTGATCCAAATTTACTTTGAGAGATATCTACATTTGTTTGATCCATTACGGTTGAACGTTTTCTAATCTTGATGCACAGTTGAAAGGTCTTCTAGGTCTTGATCAATTGTTGTTTGTTAATTCTTCTCTAAAAGGTTAGGGAAGACAACGAACACTACTAACTTATGTACACAACCTTTTAGCATAGGCGCAACTGGATATTGAAAACTTAAAATATGTTTCTACACATATAAAGCCAATTGTTAAGCAATAAGATACTGTAGTCAGCTAGATCTTGAAAATTTAAACGTGTTATTTATTAACCAAATTTATACATAGAATGTTACAACTTCTAATGTTCAACTCCAGTAACCCTTTTTTTTCACATCACAATTACTTTAATATTAATATATTAATACATGAAGACTAAATAAATTAAAACATCGTTTGCAACGAATACTAGAACTACATTTAATCAAAACGAACAAACACTATTCTATAAAATAAATAATACTAATTGATACTAATGATCACTACTCATATAAAGAACTATAATTACATGATGTTTATTCTCATTAGCTATTACGAATATGTGAACATAAAAATCAAACTACTCAATCATTTTTAACCACAGATCCATCACCGATCAAGTGATCTATTTTTCCATCAGGGTGCTCAAAGAAGTTTGCCACATCCAAGTGGATGATGTCAATTTATTGTCAGAGATAAAATTGGCTTTAAGGCCTTTATTCTTTAGATATGCTTGATGAAGCTCAACCAAATGTCTTGGTGTATGGCAAATATTTGCCCAATGCTCTTTTCCACCTCAACAATAACATTCAGTTTCTTAATCATTTGCCTTTTGCTTCTCACCTTTCCCTTTCCACTTTTGGTGTTATTTTTATTTGGGGGGTGATTAACACCAGGAAAATTTCTTCCTTAGCTACGGCTATGGCCACGGCCACGGCCGTTTTCACGCTTAGCATAATGAGAATACACTTCATCCACTTCAGGCAATGGTGTAGACCTAGTGGGCCGATTATCGTCATTATTTCGTTATTTCTTTCTGTAATGCTGTTGCAGGACCATATTGGAGGCATGAAACATTGTAAACATTTTTTCAAGCATATCATAGTTAGTGAAAGTATCTCCATAGAGTTTCAATTTAGAAGTAATTCTGAACATCGCAAAATTATATTCAGAAACATACTTAAAATCTGGGAGCCTCAGATGAGCCCAATCATATTGTGCTTGTGGAAGTGTGACCAATTTTAAGTTGTCATATCTTTCCTTTAAGCCATTCCACAAAACAAGTGAATCTTTGACTATGAGATATTCTATTTTTAACCCTTCATCAAGGTGATAGCTCAAGAAAATCAAGGTCTTACCACAGTCTTGAATAAATGCTTTATTTTTGTCTTTAATCGCGTCTCTAAGACCCATTGCATCTAAATGGATTTCATCATCCAACACCCATGTCATATAGTTCTTGCCCGAAATTTCAAGGGCAACGAAATTTCTTTTAAAAATGTCAGTCATAATTAAAAAGAGGAGAAAATTAATACGTTAATATTCTCAAAGAGCTTCTTGAGATGGTAGAGTCTCGTGCTGATAACGTGAAATAAAACAATAAAGAAGAATATTGCAAAGAAAGGAATTCTTATTGCTTTGAGATGAATTACAATGGAATATGACCCCTCTATTTATAGGGAAAAAGTGACTTAGCCACCAAGTAAAATCCCTAAAATCTCTCTAAAATATAGACATTCACCTTAAATAAAATTCTATTTATAACCGTTCTCGATATTTTTCTCTTCAAATCGTGTATTTCACTCTATTTTGTTTGGCAGCAATGTCGTCTTTTACTATGGGGTATGGAACTTGTGTTAATTGGATAATAACTAAGCTCACGTACAAATATATATTTTCATAAATACACTTTTATTGATGAATTATAGTATGTTACTTGTTTGGTAACTTGTTTACTCGTTGGAATCATGGAATGTTGGGATTTTTTTGTGTGTGTTGGGGGAGGGGGAGAGTCAATTAACGGCCAATATCGGATACAACAAATGCAACCGACATCGGGTAGATCCCAAAAGGAGCATAGTAAATGGGGAGATGAACGGGTATTTGCCATCGGATATCATTAAATGGGGGAATATTCTCTAACATTAAATGAGCGGCCGCTACAGAGAATATTTACATTCATGGCCTACCATTACATGTTTATCAATGGCTCTTTATTATCATTTAGGGGGAGTTTGATCCTAGGATCTTGTTTCCCTAGGTAAAATAATAAATAGCAAGCTTAACAGCTATTGTAACGATGCGAAATACTTTCTACATATTAAAGCTTTATCTTGTAACTTTTACTCTCAATTTAACAACTCTACTTAAACTTTATCGTTATTCTCATTTTTATTCTCTGAGACATTGCGTTCGGAGCCAGACTTGTCATCTTCTTCAGTTTCAATCACTAATCTTAATATTTATTTTATCTCTTTATCATTTTTTTGAATCAAATCAATTTGCTTTTCTATTAACCATGTAACAAATTCAATTGTACCATTTTGAGGGTAAACAGGTTGGTGCTCATCGTGGGGCATAGCGTAATTGATTTGATACATTCATTTATTACTGACTTGTTTGATTTTTTCCTTAGTACTAAATCAAATATGGCAATCAATAATGTCACCATCATACACAATATTGAGGGACGTGAATATTTTCCTCAACATGACGACTTAATCAGCAAAACTCGTAATGAAGGAGACGAAATAATCACGGTTCGTGAAGGACTACCCTCGGCATGTGCGGGAGTTTACTCCCGATGATATGGAAAAAGAACATGTTATGGGGATGGTAAAAATCTTCAGAGGGCCGCGTAAAGCAATCATGAGTCACCTATCAAGGAAGGATCAGGTAATAATGGAGTTAATACAAGCGTTGCCAGGTGCTTCCAATGATGCAAACGGAAGGGGACCAGTTCCTCCCAGTGTTCCAACAAATCAAACTGCTCAGAGAGTTTATAATAACACCCCAAGAGGTGAAGTCAATTTCGACGGTGCTGGAGGGATCGGTAGCAGACCTGGGCATGGCAACGGGAATGGTCCCTTCAAAACTGAGCTTATGAGGTATATGAGGGAAATGAATGAACAAATGGATCAAAATGCGAAGGAATATCATGCTCGGATGGATCAGATTCTGGGCGTGCCAGTGCTAAAAGGTCCAGATTCGAAAAAAAATACATACAATTGGCCTTCAAGCCAAGCGCAGCACCAGAGTTAATTCCAAAGCGGTTCAAGATTTCGGACATACCAAAAAATGGGATTTCAGAATGCAGAAGCACATCACAACCTACACCACGGCAGGGTACGATTTGGCTCAACATGATATCGAGTCGATTTTGCTGAAGAAGTTTGGTGAAACCCTCACAAAGGGGGGCCCTGACATGGTATTCTCTTTTATTCGAACATTTAATTGACTCTTTTGAGATGCTTGCAGACTCGCTTATTAAGGCCCATGCTAGAGCAAGGAAGGTTTAGTCCAAAAATACGGATCTATTCAGGTTTGCACAGCGCGAGTGAGAACTACTGTGAGAAATAGTAATCACGTTCCAGAAAGAGAGGATGTTGCTACTAGTGGTACTAGATGAGTGGGCAGAAGAAACATTCACAAAGGGTTTAAATATACAGAGTTCTGATACCTCCCGAAAGATGAAGAAAAGCATGCTCGAGTTTTAAGCAACCACATGAGCGGATGTCCATAACCGCTATGAGTCTAAAATAAGGATAAAAGACAATCAACTCAGGTTCCCGATATCAACCAAGGGACACGATCGAGACAAAAACCAAGATAAAGTTAAAAGTGACTTTGATGTGGATCGACGTTCCTCTAGAGGTTGTTTTTTGCCGTATGAAAGAATCGAAGGACGTAACTACAAAGGGTTTCGGTCATCAGATAGGTTTTCTCCTGATAGAAGAACTGATCGAGGACACAACACCAGATCGTTATAAGAGAAGGAGGTACTAGGGGCCCGATACTCCGCACATCCTAGGTTATCAGATTACAACTTTAATATCAGCTTAGAAGAGTTGGTATCGGCAATGTGGAATCTAAAAGAAGCACGGTTCCCGAAGCCAATTCTGTCCGATCCTATCCCAATTTGTGGTGTGAATATCAAAGGACTCATGTCTATATAATTGGGGACTACCGACATATACGTGAAGAGGTGGCGATATTATTGAAGAATGGCCACCTTAGGGAATTCTTAAGAGACTGAGCCAAGAACAACTATGGACAAAGCCAGAACAATGACGAGCCTTCGAAGGCAGTAGAAGGCTTCCCTGTCCTTGTTTTTCTTTGGGCCTCCACTAAAGAGAAGACTAGTGTTTCCAAAGAGAGAAGTGAAAGAAGCCATGGTAACAAAAGGTTAGTAAAACTTTTATGACGACCCAAAAAGGGTCATCACCTGTTTTCCTATTTATTCCTTGCTTCCGAAGCCTTGAAAACCTTATTTTTAGTCGCCTCGATTTGCATGCTCAGTCCGGGCGCGTAGCCGGAAAGCCTAAATGTGAAATTATGTAAAAGATGCTAAAATTTAGTATTAAAATAAATAAGTTTGACTTTAGTTAATATTTTGGATAAACGGACCCGGACCCGTGATTTAACGGTCCCGAAGGGTTCGTAGAAAAATATGGGACTCGGCGTATGCCCGGAATCGAATTTCGAGGTCCCAAGCCCGAGAAATGAATTTTTGAGTGAAATTGTTTTTCTGGAATTATTAAGGAAAAATTGAAAAGAAAATCAATTAGAACGTGTTGGTATCGGTCCCGTATTTTGATTTCGGCACCCCGTACAGGTCTTATATGTGATTTAAGATATTTCTGTGAAGTTTTGTTGAAATCGGACGTCGTTTGACATATTTCGGACTATAAGTTCTAAATTTGAAAGTTTATGAAGTTTGAAGAAAAACTATTGATTTTGAGGTTTGATTCATTGTTTTTGATGTTATTTTGGCAATTTTATCTCACGGTTAAGTTCGTAGGATGTTGTTGAGTTAGTGTATATGTTTGGTTAGGAGCCCCGAGGGCTCGGGAGTGTTTCCGGGGTGGTTTTGGACTTAGCAAAAGTGCAAAAAATCTGCAACAGGTGCACATACCTCTTCTTCTTCGTGTTAGCACCCTCTATCTCGCGTTCGCTTTGCCTTAGCCCCCCTTTCTACGCGTTCGCGAACAAGCTCACGCATTCGTGTAGCTTCCCCAGCCTTCCTCATCGCGTTCGCGTTAAGGTTTACGCGTTCGCATAGACCAAGTCCTGGACCCCCCTCAGCTTTCATCTTCGTGTTCGCATTCTTCCAATCGCGAACGCGATGCCTTGCCCAGTTACCCTTCGCGAACGCGACCCTGTTTCCGCGAACGTGAAGGGCAATTTTGCCCAGTTATATTTTTAAGTTTTAGAACAGTGTAGTCGCGAAATTTTCATAAAAACATCTGAGTTTCTTCTTCTCCAATGTCCTTAGGCATCCATTGAAGCTTCCTTTCATCAAGACCTCTTAGGTTAGTAAATCCCAACTCATTTTATTCATTTCCATCATTATTTATTGAATTTCTAAGCTTAAATCATATAATTTAGGGTAGAAATTGGGGGAAATGGATAGAACTAGGGCTTTTTATTTTTTCTTGATTTAGACCTCGTTTTGGGGTCAAATTTGAGAATAAATTATATATTCGGGCTCGTGGGTGAATGGGGGATTGGATTTTGGTCCGAATTTCGTGTTTTGACCAAGCGAGCCCGGGGGCAATTTTGGGATTTTTGGGAAGAAAGTTTGTAAATCTATAATTAGACATTGGGTTTAATTTGTATTAATATTATGAAGTTATTATTGTATAGATTCGATTGAGTTGGAGCCGAATTCGAGAGGGAAAGCGGTTGTTGTGGATTGATTTGGCCGTGAAAGTTGAGGTAAGTGTTTGGTTTAACCCTAGCTTGAGGGAATAGGAGTTGAATCTTGTTTGCTACTTGCTAATTGATCGAGTACGATGTATAGGTATGGTGACGAGTTTCTATACATTGGTGTCTAGCATGACCGTGAGTCCTTATTTGCGGATAGTTTGGTTGTTGTTATGCCTTCCATGCTTAATTGATGACTTCTATATGTTGTAAAGACTTCGCGAAAGAAATTGTGATCTTGGAATCCCGTGGAGCATTAGCTCGGCTTGAAATACAAATTGTGCAGGTATATGAGATAAGTAACTCCTTGGAGCTTTGGCTCAAGTGATAATGTGAAATATGAGATGAAAAGTGAAAGAAAGAGAAAAGTTAGTGATTTATTCGCTTGCCGGGACGTTGTTGGTTATTGATATTGTACCCTTGCCGAGTTTTATTTGTTGGTTTGCGTACCCTTGCTGGGGCTTCTATTCTTGTTTTATTACTTTTCTTGTCCTTGTTTGTGATTGTTGATTGGGTGAGAAAGAGTGTTAAAGCAGGAAGGGTGATGCCGTGTATTGAATGATATTCGTGGATCGGATTCCGCGCCGCAACAATGTTAAATGATATGGATCGGGTTGCACACCGCAATAATGATATTTATGGATCGGGTTGTACGCCGCAACAGTGTTATTATATATTAAGATCAGGTTGCACGCCGCAACAATTATTGATACAAGTGTGTTTATTTGGGTATTTATTTCTTGTCCGCTGTAAATTCTAAGCTTCCCTTAGATTATTATCCTGGATCTACTATTAATACTGTTATCTCCCCACAGCATGCTCCCCCTCCCATAATGTTTACTTGTCTTGTATTTTCGATTCCGCTATGTATATATATAATTGTATAGGTTTATGTGGTAGTCCAGTCTAGCCTCATCACTATTTCGCCGGGGTTAGGCTAGACATTTACCAACACATGGGGTCGGTTGTGCTGATGCTATACTCTGTGCTATTTGCACAGGTCCAGATTTCGAGCAGCAGCATCGGCAGTATTAGTACGGGAGCAGGCCTTCAGTCCAGCGAGACCCGAGGTAGCCTTGCAGGCGTCCGCAGGCCTGGCGTCTCCCTTATTCTCTCTTTTAGTCTGTTGCCTCCTTGTATTCGAGACAAACAACTTATGTGTTCTTTCAGACATTTGTATTTAGTATTTCTTAGTAGTTCGTGAGTATTGTGACACCAGTTTTGGGTAGAGGCTTATATTGACTATTCTGCATTTTGATTCAGTTTCTATAATCAAGACTTCCGCTACTATTTAATTTCGTTGTTTTTATATTGTTGCCATAAATTATCAAAAAGAAGCCATGTTGTAAACGAAAGGTAACTAAATTTGGCTTGCCTAGCTTCTACGAGTAGGCGCTATCACGACTCCCGAGGGTAGGAAATCCGGGTCGTGATAACTTTTGCTGAGAAAGTTGAAGAAGATGGGAAAATTTCTAAGTGAGTGCAGATAAGAAGATATGCTTATGGAAATTTTGGAAGTAAAGAAGTAAAAAGAATGAGTAGGCATGAAGTTATAGACGGAAAAAATCGTGGTAACGATTACCTCGAAAATCGACAAAAATATTTGCTGATTCGTGGGGTAACACGTGTTCAGGGTATTAAATGCGAGAAGAAGTGCATCCTTTCAAGCGTCAGAGAATATTCAGGAACTTTTCCGCCAAGAAAAGAATCTTCACCAACTTCCCGCTAACACAAAGATACGTCACCCGAAAGCAGGGGGACTATTTGTATGAGGTAAAGTCGAATGGTAACATGACACATGGATTCGAAGATAGGCAAAAGTCAAGTCAAGTAACAACCAATACCGGATACAACAAATGCAACCGACATCGGGTAGATCCCGAAGGGAGCATAGTCAACGGGAAAAGATCAAGTATTTGCCGTTGGAGCACATTCAATGAGGGAATATTCTCTAACATTAAATGAGCGACTGGTACAGAGAATATTGCATTCATGCTCCGTTACATGCTCATCAATGGCTCTTTATTATCATTTAAGAGGAGCTTTATCATAGGATCTTGTTTCCCTAGGTAAAATATTAAATAGCAGGCTTAGCAGCCATTACAAGGACGCGAAATACTTTCTGCATACTAAGGGGTCGTTTGGTATGAGGTATAAGAATATAGTGCTAGTATAAAAAATTAATATCGCCTTAATACTTCGTTTGGTTAGCAAACCTGGTATAAATTATCCCGTGATTAAAAATTACTACCGAGATAACTTATACCTTGTAGAGGATGGGGTAATTAGTGCCAGGATAACTTATTCTTTTTAGAAATTATGCAATTGTCATTTTTAATACAACCTCCCAAACAGTGGATAAAAAACAATACCAAGATAACATTTCTAAACACCCTTGAGAACATTTCTGGCTTCGCCACTGAATTTAACGCCCATGAATCTGAGCTTAAGCCTCGCCTCATCCTAAACCAAGTACGCCTCGCCTCTTGCCATCGCCTTTACCTTTTAAAATAATGATTTAAGCTAAATGTTCATAAGAGTCACTGTCTCCTTGAATTCCCAACTTGAAAGACTTGTAACAAAGTTGATATTGCAGCTATAAGCTAGAAACCGAAGAATCTCATTTTATTTATGATATATCGTTAAAATTCATTTGATTTCTTTCTTCTAAAAGTGGTGATCAATGTGCAACGTCCATCGAAACAGTGGGTGGGACATTTCACAATAATTTGGAAGCACTTCCAATGGCATAGGGAGTGGCAAACAGAAGTTGTCTCTAGCTTTATTCAATCCAGAATGTAAATTGTAAAATAAACCCTCTTGTCACAAGCCAGAGAAGACTTTTTGTAAACATAATGGAGTATTATATACCATTGAAGCTGAAGTTATATATAACTCCAATATTTAAGTCAATACCCTGGGAAGGCCATTGCTATCGTTTAATCACCCCAAGATAAAGTTTATATTAGATTACCTATATATCATGCAATCATTGTGTATTAAATAAATCAAAATTTGCATTTGTTTAAATGCTTAAAATCTTGGGTCAGCCCTTTTTTTCCGCCCTCTGTATTTGGAATAAATTCGATCCAAGTTCATTGGTAAGGTCTTGTTGAATCAATACAACAGTTGACATTTGTAAACTCCTATATAAGCAATAGTTCCCTTTTCCCTTTTCATAAGTATCTCTCCTGCTATACTCCTCACCATCCTTCTTCCCTAGGTACATTTTTTACACGTGCTTGTTTTGATTCCTAGATAAATGCATATTCTTTTAAAAACTTTTTTGCATTCTTGGTAAGTTTTGGTTGATCCAAAAGAGCCGATTCATGATTTAATTGATAGTTTCGATCTTTTTATATATTCTCTCTACTGTCTTATTGCACTTTTATAATTGTGGGTTCAGAACTTGATATTTTATGAAATTTTAGTGATCTTTTCACATATTATTTATCCATATTTTACGTCAAAAATATTGGATCCAGTTGAACCATTGGAGTCTATGTTGCATCTCCCCTTATTTGACCGAACCAATGTTTGAGGTCGAGCCAAATATCTCTATGATAAAAATAAATATAAATTGAGTTACATATATATATTTCAAAACCAATGTTTTTAATTTGCTTGTCATTTTTTGGTCGCCGATACAACATTTCTCACTTTTGCAGTTATGAGTTCAGAACTTACTAATATTACACATGCTCTAAGTCAAAGATATTGGGTTCCATCCAGAGGTGGACCTACGCAATAGGTAGAGGAGTTATTGGTACCCATAAAGTTTGGTAAAAATTTCATGTATACGTGTATATGTCTTTAGAAAATAGTCATATACGAATAGTGTACGCTCTATATACAAAACAGATTTTGGTTGAATAAAAAAAGTACATGTTTAAATCCTGGGTTCCCCTCTGGAGCCATCGAACCCCCTAGAGTCTATGTTGGACCGCCGGTACTACTTTAGAACTTAATTTGCAATATTCAAATTTTTTGTCGTCCAACACGGTTGACAAAACCAAAGTAGATTATTATTTTAATTGCATGTCCTTTCTTGTATGAAAATTTATGTTAACGTATTCATCCTCCGTTTGTATATTTGTAGGTAAAGAATGAGTCATCGTGTTAGTGACTATTCTGGGGAAATGGATACAGACATAAATAGAGTGGCTTCCTCAAGGAGACATTCAGACAACTTGCCTTATGTTCATAAAGTTGGAGTTCCTCCAAAACCAAATTTACTCAAGGAAATTACTGAAACTATTAAGGAAACATTTTTTCATGATGATCCTTTGAGACATTTTAAGGATCAATCTAAGACAAAGAAATTGCTTCTTGGCATTCAAGCTGTTTTTCCCATTCTTGATTGGGGAAGGTCTTATAATTTCTCCAAGTTTAAGGGTGACCTTATTGCTGGCCTTACTATAGCCAGTTTGTGTATCCCTCAGGTAAATAACTCTAGTCATTAATTATTTGGAGTTTGTTTTTTTGTTGCCATGTTAATTAACTAGTGTTTCTAAACTTGGCCTTTCAGGATATTGGTTATGCAAAACTTGCAAATTTGGATCCTCAATATGGGCTATGTAAGTTCACTCTCCCTTTTACCATCCTTAATCAGTGGCGGATTCTGAATTTAAACTTGACGGACTAACCCATCTTGTGTTTGAAATTGTGGGTTCACAATTTAATATTATGTTGAAATTTTGGTTGTTCTTCACTAGATCTCTATAATATGTGTTGTAAATATTTGATTCAGTTGAAACCATAGTATAGTAGCTCCATCCGCCTCTAGCCCTACCCCTAGGAGGCAGATTTAGTGTGGGTTCAACAAAACTCATTACTTTTGGCTCCACCAATATATACTAAAATATATAAATATAGTAAGAGCACCCCACTAGAGGCAGATCTATGTTATAGAATGAGGGATGCACCCGTGAAGTTTGGTAAAAATTCTATATGGCGGACGCACGTGGCGGCAAGCGGGTTCAACTGGATCCGCTTCATAAAAAAATAATACTGTGTATATGTATAAATTACGATTAAAGTTGCGTAATTTTTGTTCAAATATTTTATTTGAACCCACTTGACAACTAATATTTGACGATAAAGTTATGTACTTCTAAGATTGAACCCGCTTGCACAAAATCTCGGGTCGGCCACTGCTTGTACATGTCTTTAACAATTAGTAATATATTAGTAGTGGCACCCTATATACAAAGCAAATTCTGGTTGAATGCAAATGTGCGTATGCTACCTTTAAATCTTGGATCCGCCTCTAGCACCTACCAACTTTAAATTCTAGATTTGCCTCTGGTGCGCCCCTTCTTTATTACTATGAGGTTGAAAGATTAATTTTCATTTTGTTTATTACAGACAGTAGCTTTGTGCCACCCTTGGTTTATGCCTTTATGGGTAGTTCCAGAGATATTGCCATAGGGCCTGTTGCTGTTGTGTCACTCTTGCTTGGAAGCATGCTTCAGGCAGAGTTTGATCCTGTTAACCAAAAACTCGAGTATCAGCGCCTTGCTTTCACTGCTACATTTTTTGCAGGCATTACTCAGTTCATTCTTGGATTTTTCAGGTTATATTCTGCCTCCTTAAATATGCAGCAATTACTATTCCTTGAAGGGGCTCAGATTATGAGTGTCAGACCTTTTAATTTTCGGTGTAAATTAGGACGTTGAATCTGTATTCTGTTTCAACTAAAATGCCATAGTAAAAAAGGTTACATAAATAGTACTATAAAGGTTCATAATTGAAAGGAGCGACATGGACAGTGAAGATACATATAGCTGAATTCGACTGAAGCTTTGTAATTGTTATCCTTAAAAGGTTCATAGTAAGCTGACTAGTATTCTTTTTTTCTCTCTTTAATTAGGTTGGGTTTCTTGATTGACTTTCTGTCTCATGCTGCGATAGTCGGCTTCATGTCTGGAGCAGCCATTACTATCAGCCTTCAACAGCTGAAAGGTCTGCTTGGCATAAAGAAATTCACAAAGGAAACTGATATTGTTTCTGTTATGAAATCAGTTTTTGCTGCGGCACATCATGGGGTCAGACAAATCTCAATGTATTCCCTTTTTGTTTTCTTTAACTTGTTAATAGAGCTAACTATCATTCTTTTTTGGATCAGTGGAACTGGCAGACTATTGTGATTGGTGTATCTTTCTTGGCTTTCCTTCTAGTCGCCAAGTTTATCGTAAGAATCAAAATAAGTACAGCTAGTTCTGTTACCATCATGGTTGATCTGATTGCCAATTATTAATGCTTTTTGTTTTGCCTTTTATTGTTGAACAGGGAAAAAAGAACAAGAAATACTTTTGGGTGCCTGCAATTGCTCCAATGATATCCATTATCCTCTCGACGTTCTTTGTGTTTATCTTCCATGCTGAAAAACATGGTGTCCAGATTGTGAGTTCTTTTACATTATCAAAGTTCTTATGTTATCGCTTTTTTTTTTTTTTGAGCCTTACATTTGATCTTTTTATAACATCAAGGTAAGACACATCGATCAAGGGATCAATCCATCATCACTGAAGCAAATTTATTTCAGTGGTGAAAATTTAACCAAAGGATTCAAAATTGGTGCAATTTCTGGTTTGATAGCACTAACTGTAAGTTATGCTTCACATCACATTAATAGTAATTTCTTGGACAGGCATCAAAAAGCTTATTTTTATTGTTGAATTATAGGAAGCTGCTGCTATTGGAAGAACATTTGCAGCATTGAAGGATTACCAATTGGATGGAAACAAAGAAATGGTAGCTTTAGGAACAATGAATATAGTTGGCTCGATGACGTCCTGCTATGTGGCTACAGGTAGCTGCAAACCACAGCAAAACAAGTCTATGCTACGTAAATTTCTCAGTAAATTGACTGCGAATGAACTTGAAATTGTTGCGCAGGATCCTTTTCTCGTTCAGCAGTCAACTATATGGCTGGATGCCATACAGCAGTCTCAAACATTATCATGTCTTGTGTCGTGTTACTAACTTTAGAACTGATCACACCACTGTTCAAGTACACACCGAATGCTATATTGGCTTCCATCATCATATCTGCAGTTATCGGGTTGATAGATATCGATGCAATGAAACTCCTATATAAGATTGATAAGTTTGATTTCGTTGCTTGCATGGGAGCCTTCTTAGGGGTGGTTTTCGAGTCTGTTGAGATAGGCCTCTTGATCGCGGTAAAAAAGCTGGACAATTCTTCTTTATCTTAATTTCTTGGATTGATTGCATCAATACTAAGGCAACATTATCATTTATTAGGTTGCTATATCATTTGCCAAAATCCTCCTCCAAGTAACAAGGCCTCGGATTGCTGTTCTTGGGAAAGTCCCTCGGACTACTGTATACAGAAATATACAGCAATATCCAGAAGCAACAAGAGTCCCTGGAATTCTTATTGTGAGAGTTGATTCTGCTATTTACTTTTCCAACTCCAACTATATGAGGGACAGGTACTAATTGCTACTTCATTAGCTTAACGATATAAGTTGGATTCGTATTAAAATCAAAGTTTTTCAGGATACTAAGATGGCTAACTGATGAAGACGAAATGCTGAAAGAAACTAACCAACAAAGAATACAGTATTTGATAGTTGAAATGTCGCGTAAGGAATTCTCCAAAAACTATATTCTTCGAATTCTTTGTCCCTGAGGTTTTCATTGAGTAACTTGATTCTTGCTCTCTTGCAGCTGTTACTGATATAGATACAAGTGGAATTCATTCCTTAGAGGATTTGTTTAAGTCCCTCCAGAAAAGAGAAGTTCAAGTAAGCTAAAAATAGTATATAAATTTTACATTTGTAACAATCTTTTTGAGGGGCTAATATATTTATGTACACTTTTGATTTGTTTACAGCTTGTTTTGGCAAATCCGGGGCCACTGGTGAATGACAAGCTTCATGCATCTGGTTTTCCAGACATGATTGGAGAAGACAACATTTTCCTCACTGTGGCAGATGCTGTCATGACATTTGCCCCAAAAATGCAGCCCTGAATCTTGTCAAATACAGTAAAAACACTTACAAAAGAACTATGTTAGTATCAAAGAATCACATGTTTAACTTAAGAAAGTTCAAGGTGTCTATATGATGGTTTTGGGGGGGG
>MU683618.1:85112-100139 GCA_026770625.1 Nicotiana glauca
TCTTTCACATAAAATGTTTTAGAGAGAGTACTGCAAAACTAATTTACCTTGTATTTTTGCTTTGTTGACTTGGGTATGAGAAATGTATTGGAAGATTGAGTAATGCACAATATGCTTTCTTGTTTTGACTTCTAATGATGTGTTATGCAACCTAAAAACATGGAGAACTTCATAGTATTGGGATTTTGGAACAAAACAAAAAAGGGAGATTCAATAGAGTGTTTCACTCTTCAAGGAATTTACAAATGTATCGAATGCTCATACGAGAAAGTTAACTCATAGGTCTAGAACCTAGGTTAGCTGTCGAAAAACATGTGGTTGGATTGAATCTTTTTCGAGGGAACTACTTTCTTCCCCAACTTTCCACTTGAATTTAGTCCCTCATATACAGCCAAGAAAGTAACTTAATCCTTCACTTTTAGTTTTGCTCATATATAGTTCCTCATCTATATTCACTGTAGTAACTTAACATCTTATTTTCAGTTATGATCAGATTTGGTTCATCACATATAATTAGCAATCATAACGAGATATTCCAACTGCAAAAACTCATTCTAATTTCTAGGCCAGAAAAATACATGTAGTAAGCATGTGAATTGAATTGTCCTTTTTAATAAAATGGTTTGAGCCGTGGAAACAGCCTCTTGCAAAAATGCAGGGTAAGGCTGCGTATGATAGACTCTTGTAGTCCGGCCTTTACCTAGACCCCACGCATTGCGGGAACCAAGTGCACCTGGCTGCCCTTTATTAAACATTATGGAACACCTATCTAAAATGGAATGTGAAATAGCATGTTAGCTTTATTTAAACCCTTTATCCAGATAAATAAAGAAAAGCTATTACTCTAACAGACTAAACATACTATTATTAAAGTTGACTTTGAGCTTTCATGCGATAATTGGATGCAATTATGGCTAAATAAGGCCACTAGCATCAGTTGCTTGTTTAAAGAAGAAATCTGGGGCCCAATTACAACCAACCTGAGTTGCTGTGTAGATCTCATCTACCCCAGAAACATTACAGAAAAATGTTGCTTAGACTAAAGAGAAAAATGCAGCTCCTATGGTCAGAGCCAGCGGCCCAAAAGATTGACAAAGTGAAGCTGAACCAGAACTTCCCGGAGCAGGCACTGGAGCAACCACGTTGGTCCCTGCCGCAGTACTTGGTGTACCTGCTGTGGCGCTTGGCGATACAGCGGTCGGAGAAAGAGCTGCAACAAAAAACATTAACAAGTTAAAAAAATAGAAAATCTCATCTACTTGGTAAAACTAGTAGAACTTCATTGTACTTCAATTGTAACACAATCCATTTGACTCTTCTTAATTCTTGAGTTGCACAATTGTACAGCAGTTCACTATCGATACCATGTATATAAACATTCTAAATTCAAGTGAGAAGACAAGAGATGATCCAACCTTGAGAAGAGACAAAAGGCAAACATGTATCCTAGAAATGGTTAGAAGGGCATATTGAGAATCTATTGATGTTCTGTTCACACAAAAAAAAGTGGGAGGAGATGTTATGGCAAGTTGAGAGAACAGATGTATACCAAGAATCCACGATCCTGAAAGGTCACATCATTGCAACCCAAATGCGAGACCTTTTTCCAGGATATATAAGCAAGTTTGAGATGTAAAGTAACATACTTTCATCGCATTGTGGAGGCTTCCCAACAATAAAAGTTGAAATGAAAGTGAAACAAGAAAGTTGAAAGGAATTATATGCCATGATCAATGGCGAAGCCAGAAATATTTCCAAGGGTGTTCAGACTTGAAAGAACTAAAAAAAATTCCCGACAAAAGGTGTTCAATATATATTTTATACATCTAAAATCAATATTTTACTTATATATACAGTGTAATTTTTCGTAATATTTGGGTAAAGGGTGCTCAGTTGACCACCCTTTGTAAAAGGTAGCTTCGCCACTGGCCATGATGGCAACTGAGACGTACTTCCTATAACCTCTGGAAATATAGCATATATTAATCCCAAAAGATTACAATTAGTTATGTCCTCAAGGAAAACTTTCCCACTCCTGCAGTCAAAGCTTAAAGGATTGCTCATATGTCAATGCAATACAAATGTGCGTCATTCAAAACAACCTGGTTAATCAGGGTGCATTAAATGATTCAAAATGGAACCTTGTGACGAAGCAGTAAAACACTCTTTATTCAAGTTATCCATACAGAATACACTTCCTGAAAAATAAGCAAAATTTCCCCTCTAGTTCTACTAAAGATTAACAAAAACTCCCAAATCAAAACTTCAATTTTTTTAAAAACTTTCATTCTTAAATTTCTTACTCTAGTATTATCCCAACTGTCTTGTTCAATACAAAGTGTTTTCAACAAACAAATTAATCAACTTCCAACTTCAAGCCAAAGCTGTCAAATCGACCATGGAAAAAAAAAAATTGGATATCGGATTTAGACCTAAGAAAAAATCTTTAATTTAGCCAATGAACTAGTGCAAAACTAATCTTCAATCGAATGGACTAATGTGAAAATATTTAGGGTTGGGTCCATTTTAACATACCAATCAGCTTTGTATGTAACTGTATACACACGAAATTTAAGCCCCTCGGAACATAAAAAGAGAAAAATTAGCGCATATCACCTTAAAACTAAACTGAAAAACAAAAAGAAAGAAGGAAAAAGGGATCTATTTTGGATAAATTGAATACTTGCCCTGTATACATCTAGTGGCGAAGCCCTAAGAATCTGAAAGATAAAGCGTATCATAAAAAAGATTATTTCTTCACTTGTGTTCGCAAATATTGAGGACTTAGTGTGGCATTTAATCTAGTTCAAACACATTGCAATTTTCTATTTAGTCAAAGAAGCAGATGCAAGTAGAGAAACGAAATTAAAGTAAGAAAAGAAGCTTAAATTGTACATACCAGGTGCAGCTCCAGAGCCAATACTCACTGTAAAAACACAAAGGAAATTATTCAATTAAAATATCAACTCAAACATAGAAATGAATTCAAAATACTACTCTAATTTTAAGTTCAAAATTTGGTTATTCATTAATAAAAAGGCTGTTAACGGCCTCTTTAAAGCAGTTAGTCAACAGAGATGCCAAAAAATTAGAATCCCAAAAAAAGAAACTAGAATGTATGGAAGATGACATAAGAGATATAGGAGGAAAACATACATGTGTCTCTCTCCTGAAGCATAGAATAAGGAAAATATTTTACTTAATGAAAACATTGTTTGGTTACTTTGAATTTTGGTACTACAGTATATATTTTCTTCGAATGGGAGGCTTTGTAGTAACTGGTAAAGTTGTTGTCATGTGGCCAGGAGGTCACGGGTTCGAGCCGTGAAAACAACCTCTCGCAGAAACGCAGGATAAGACTACATACAATAGACCATTCTGGTCCGGCGGCTTAGTGCACCAGGCTGCCCTTAGTATATATTTTCTTCATTTTCCACTAAAATTGAAAAATATGTTGTTGTCTATAACAAATATTCCAGACTCCTATTTCATATAAAATGTTCAATCAACAATAGACATAGTTGTTGTCAACCTTCAATATGCAAGAATTTCATAAAAACGTGTATATTGATATCCAACATTACCATTAATTGTATATATTTCATTTTTATGCCCAACCAAATAATGGAAAATAACTCAGAATAATGACTTCTAAAAGTGATGTATAAACATTTTTTCCGTACAAAATGAGAACCATAAACAACTGCAGATACTAGATAAAACACATTTTCAGAATCTAAGAGACAACAGAAAAAGAGAGACGAGAAGATAGATAAAATACGGGGAAAGAAATAAAATCATAGAGCAGGTGAGAAATCACCATAAGAAAACAAATATATTATGCATGTGAATGTGATTAAGAAAGAAAACGATAGATGGGGTAAATGGGGTAACTCACAACCACAATTGGTAACAGAAGGAGCAGAGACATGGCAAGCGGAAGGCAAAGATAAAGCCTTTGTAACATTAAGAGCAACACCCAACTGAGCACTGTTCTTGAACCCTTCACAGAGACACTCAGCGTCTGTTTTCAACACCATTTTCAGTCCAGAACAACAAGAACCCGCTGGTTTCTTCTCCGTACTGCCATTGGTCACGAAAGACAAACAGTCGGCCAAGTTGAGTACCAGGTTGTTGCAATCTTCTGCTGGAGCAGGGGCCGACTGGTGTGCTGCTGACGTGAAACTGAAAGTGAAAATCCAGAAGAAAACAAGGCATAACAGAACCGTAACTGAGTTGAAACCACAAACCATTTTTTTTCTTTTTTTTGGGTGTAAAAGTTGGTGAATTGTAAGGAAATGGGAAAGGTTTCGAGTTGATGTGTTGTGGAGAAAAGAGTGTCAGTGCTATATAAAGTGGAGAAGATGGGAAAGGGAGGGGCGAATTGTTAAGAAAGAGAATGGTTGCTTTTTTCCGGACTCGGGTCTCGTGGGAGTGGGCGGAAAGAAAGTTACGATGTGAAACGTTGAAATAATTACTAATTCCTCTTCGCACTCATCACTGTAAAAATTCTTATCACTATCAAACAAAATTAAATGCCACTAAAGGATTTTACATTTTTCAAGCATGATCTTAATTGACAAGAGATGGTTGCTGGTATGAACAATATCCTCTACTTACAACTCTAAGATTGTGAGTTCAAGTTATCGCTTACAGGATGATCTTATTTTACTGATCTGGCCAGGGATGGCAACGGTGCAGTACAGTGCGGGTCCTGTTTCAACCCGCCCCCATAGGACTTTCACTCGGCCCCACATCTACACCCGAATCCACCCGCCCTGCCCCGCTGATTTTTTTCCTTTTCATTTGTGAGTCTCTGTTTAAGCTTTTGACTGGAATTTTCATTGTGAACAAGATTTAAACTTGGCTGAAAATGTCGAGGTGTTTTTTTATAATTTCACAATGGTATACACTATAAAATCTTCTTTTAATAGAAACCAAAAGCCATAAACAACTGACCGGAAACATTTTGTCTATTTTGATTCTATTTAGGTTTTATTTACTTAAATTTGAATTGTAAGCTGTCACGTATGCAGAGAAATTTGAAGTGCTAAAAGTATTTTCAATTAAACTAGGACAAAAGTTGATTAAGATAAGAATTAAAAAATCTGAATTAAAAAATCTAGTCAAAAGTTTTTCTATAAACTACAAGACTAGAGAGCTTCAGTCATCATAGTCCATAGATTAGAACAAAGAGAGTAAGGTCACCTTCCGAAAGTGAAAGCCGAAGAAAACAAGGATAGCCGGAAAAATTGTAATTTTGTAAGAAATTTTAATCTTAACCCGCACCCGCGCAGAACCACAAAAAAAATTATTTCGCCCCGCCCCGTCCCGCATACGCCTAAACCCACACCGTCCCGCATACGCCTATACCCGCATACGCCTAAACCCGCATCGCCCCGCCCCGCCCCATTGCCATCCTGGCTTAGTAAAGCAAAAGTTACCTATTCTATTTGTTCCTTTTCTATATGTTGTTCCAAGTATGGCTGTTGCACCTCAGCGCATTTTGGGGAGAACCAGCTAGCTCTGGGTTCGAATGTCATTTCAACCGAGTCGTGCACTCATTGAGCTGTAATCGGGAATCTATCGCCCAGGTCAACCTATTGTCCACCCTAATATCCTTATTATTGATTTGACCGCTTCATCGTTAATTTGAATTTAAGAAATTTCTTCACTTTTAATTAGAAATTTGCGTTAAAGCTTCTAAATGGAAAATTTTGCGGGAGTGCTTAGTCCCTTATTAGCCTACCAAATGCAAATTCAAGTTTAAACTTGCCTTTAAATTGTTCATGTGTCAACTATCAACTAGGCCATCGAGAAATATTAGAGGTAATCCAATTCATGAAGGGATTAGCTTAGGAGTGTATTGGTCAAAATCTGATAGCGATGGTCGACCAAACCGGAATACTGCCCAAAAGGCGGGATAGTGAAAGATATCATGAAATTACCCCAAACCACGGACCCATGGTATGTGCTATGATTAAAAATCATACTCACAGAATGATGACGTCAACTAACGTGGCACAGAAATGCATTCGTCTAAGGATACAACAACAGCAGACTTCATGACTATATATAGAGTGGGAGAACCTTCCTAAAAGGGGGGTTTCCTCTCCTTCCTTCCCTTTCTAATCTTCTGAGTAGAAAAAAGGTTTCAAAACCTTTTGGGTCAAAGACCTAGTCCCTCAAATAAAATGTAAACAATACACTCCATCGATTGGTGGGAGGAAAAATATCAATAAGAATGATTGCCCCTACTTTATCATATCTGATATTTTCTGCTTTATTGATAGATGTGGAACTGATTATGCTTGACTAAGATTTATCTCTTCATCATCATTAATTGATTTAATCATAAAGGTCTCAATATCTTTTAGTCAAACAATTTGGCATCGTCTGTGGGGATTTCTTAGTCAAAGTTTATAGTCTCCTTCAGATCGAAACCCGGAAATGTAACCGCTCACCAAAAAAGAATGGTGAGTGAATCTCACGTGCTAATCCAGAACATAATGCTGTATAGAAACATAAGTCACAATCAAATCTCCACGCAAAGTTTACAAGAGAAAACAACGCTCAGCACAGAAATCCCATAAAGGAATGGGAATGTCTTACGGAATAACCCGCGCATCAAATGATCCACAAACCTAACCCACGCGAAGCCACAACATTCAAAAAAAGGGGGAAGTCCGAGTACGGCCGTCGAGTCCACAAACCACCATGTCATCAACCACCTAAAATTCAGGCAAAGAAAATAAGTCATAAGGTTGTCATTGCATGTTGGTTCATCGGATCAATGTAAGGAAGAGTTCATCTCGGCTCATCTTATGTTGATTGCTTGAACAGGGACGTAAGCGTCGCACGGGCGAGCGATTAAAGAAGCACTTAGACTAAAGAGTAGAAAGATTAACACAAAATAACCCAAACCTTGCCAGTTTCATACGCCTCAGCTCCCAGGCAGTGACGTCCCCTGAGTCATGCTCCTCCCCACCAGGTACATCCCAATCGGGATTCCCCCGCGGAAAATTTGAATGGAGCGAGAAGGGGGACGTCACCAAGTTGAAGGGTCTGAACAAGGAAATTCTAATATATACATAAGACATACATTGGCAAAATAATAGCGTTCAATACCCCCCGGCATCGCACCCTCCATCAGAGAAGACTGGGACAACGTTGGGTTAATATTTTGACGAAAGCTCGAAATAACACCCTTAAGGCCGAAAGTCATTGTCAAAGAGAAGAGTTCGAAGTCGATCGAACAATGACTGGTTAATATTTCGATGAAATCTTGAAATAACACCCTTAAGGCCAATGGCCATCTCCAAAGAGAAGATTTCAACCTCGATCGAACAACGACGGGTTAATATTTTGACGGAAGCTCGAAATAACACCTTGAAGGCCAAGATCCATCACCAAAGAGAAGAGCTCGACCTCGATCGAATAATGACGGGTTAATAATTTGATGAAAGCTCGAAATAACACCCCTAATTCCAAGGTCCATCTCCAAAGAGAAGAGTTCGACCTCGATCGAACAACGACGGGTTAATATTTCGACGAAATCTCGAAATAACACCCTTAAGGCCAAAGGCCATCGCCAAAGAGAAGAGTTCGACCTCGATCGAACAATGACGGGTTAATATTTTGACAAAAGCTAAAATAACACCCTTAAGGCCAAAGGTCATCGCCAAAGAGAAGAGTTCAACCTCGATCGAACAACGACGGGTTAATATTTTGATGAAAGCTCAAAATAACACCCTTAAGGCTAAGGGCCATTGCCAAAGAGAAGAGTTCGGCCTCGATCGAACAACAACGGGTTAATATTTCAAAGAAAGCTCGAAATAACACCCTTAAGGCTAAAAGCCACCGCCAGAAAGGACTGGGACTCAGGGCGGGTTAATATTTTGACGAAGGTTCAAAACGACACCTCTAAGGCTAAGAGCCATCGACAAAAAGAAGAAGCCCCCCCATTGATCGGTCTTGATCGAATAGCGATAGATTAACATTTCGATGAAAGTTCGAAATAATACCCATAAGGCTAAAAGCCACCGCCATAAAGGACCCGGACTCATGATGGGTTAACATTTCGATGAAAGTTCAAAACGATAACCTTAAGGCTAAGATTCATAGACAAAAAAGATCGAGACATGCGACAGGATGATATTTCGATATAAGCTCAAAAAATAACATCCCTACGGCTAAGGATATTATTAGAGGAAAGAGTTCGATGCCACTTAAATTACGATGGGATAGTACTTAGATACGTGTTCGGAGATACCATCCCTACAGTTAAAGCCATCATTGACATCCTGCTCAATCTATGCGATATTAAACTACCTGAGAATCAGGAATCCACCGTATGGGAATCTACTTCTCTGCGCCAAAGCTATGAAAAACAAAAATAAAAGAGAAAACAGGAGACAGACAGCAATGAAAAATTCCTTTTTATACCAAGCTACAGCCCAAACACCTGCAGATTACATACGGCTAAAACCAATAGAGTCCAGCAAAAAAAAAATAAACAAAAAAAAACAAAGACAACAACTCTTTCACTCGTTGTCATCACCGTCATCCTCTTCTCCATCATCTCTAGGAAGTCCTCCTTCATCATCAGCACCCTCGTTGTCCTCCGGCGTTGCAGGGTCATATCCGCAATTAACACAAGCCTCTCGTGCCTTCGCCCTTGCTCCTTCATATGCGGTCTTGGGAATATTACTCGCCTCCCACAAACTCTTGTATATGTCCCGCTAGGCTTCGACATGAACCCAAAGCTCATGCAAATAGCGGGGAACAGCAGCGGAGAAAGACTCGACTTGAGCCAATAGTTGCTCTTTTTCGGCCTCAAGAGTAGCGAACCGGTCCCCTAAGGTCGACGCCTCCCGGTCGATCTCACCAATACGCTGCTCAAGCCTCGCTTCCTTTAGCTTGGTTGTCGCCCTCTCCGATTCCTACTCAAATTGGTTGACGCGGATAGTGTTCTCTAAAGTCGCCGCCCTCGCCAAAGTCGATGACCTGGCACTCTCGATGTTTTCCAACCCGGCAACCTTTCACTCCCCGCTCATCGTCTCGACCCTAACAAGATTCTGATCCATCTCAAATTGCATCGACCTCAGTTTCTCCTTAAGATATTCACACTCTGAAGCAACCCCTTTGCCCAACTCAAGCTCTTCGTCCTTTGCACGAAGTTGCTCTTCAAGTATGCTACTTCTGCGAATAGCCTCCATCAATTGCTGGTCCCTCTTCTATAATTCCTCGCCAAGGGATAGATTACCCGCACTCGCCCTTAGTCGCTCATGCAACTCACGACACTTGTTATGGTAATACTGGTATTTCTCTAACATTGTCAGAAAAATCTTCGCCCGAGTGTCAGCTTTGCGATCGCTCTCGATATCCACCATATATGTTTGAAAAACAAAGAAGTTTGTTAAGATTAAGGTCGACAAGAATGAAGAAGACAAAACGAGAGAAACTTGACCTCAAGCCTATAGCGGCCACTTTGTGCATCAAATTGATGTCATGAACATTTCGGAGAGCCTGACTCTCGGCAACAGAACACAGAAGGTGAAATTACGGTACGAGGTCCTCCGTATCCTCCAGGAGATTAATATCCGATGAGATTTCAAGTATACGAGAAGGACCTCCTACATTTACTACCGTACGAGTAAAACCCTCCTAAAACATCATGACATCGTAGGACCAAGATCAGACTCAGATTCGTAGTCATCAACCACAACACCTTTTCCCCTTTCTGTGTCCGAGGAGGAAGCACGACCCGGTATGAAGATGAAGGCCCGTCCAAAACAATAATAGCCTCAGGATTCTGATCCCCCATCATGGTGGGTTGTTGATCGGTCGCGATGGCCAGAATCTTCGATGGAAGGGTAGGAACAATGACTTGCTCAATGACTGCAAATGGAGTAGGATCAATTCCCGCCTCAGACCACGTCAAAGGGAAATCACCTTCTAAATATACCATGGCCGAGGGAGCCACTTCAGAATCTACTCATTGCCTCTTTGGTAGCCCTTCCTCGTCCTCAGTACGGGAAGATTCTCATGTCGGGTAGGTGGCAGGGATCAGAGTCTTAGACCGAAGGGCAGCTACACGTGCGTGGATGCGATGGTAGACTCAACAGAAATGGCCTTTGACGAAGGCCGGGTAGTGGTCCCTAAGACAGGGCGGGCAGATGATGCAGGCTGGCAAAAATGCAAGTGGAGGAGCCCTCTTCCTCCGCACTCTCCCTTGCATCAACAAATATCACATAAACTACAAAGTCAAAGGAAAAGGAAAGAATAATGGGAAACAAAACTGACGTTACTCACTAGTAAGGGGCCTGCGTCCATATCTCTCATAGAAGACAACCATGTGCGGACTCTCGCCATACAAGGAAGGATGGTGTTCACCCACACATGGATATCATCAACGGGCGTAGTGGGTAGCTTCACAGCTGTAAAGTACAAAAACAACTATAAGTACTCACTAGAAAGAAGTGGTCAACCCACATTCCGACCAGAGATGTAAAAAGTTACGTGCAAAATTTCATTTCTCGGGGAACCCCGTAGGGTCCTCCACAAGGTGCTCGGTCCGCACATAAAAGTAATTCTCGAAGAAACGATGGTCGGTACTGTCGTCCATCTTAATTACCAAGCTCCTCGCCCCTCGGTAGCGCATATGGATCATCGTGCCTCGGATGAGTTGAGGAGAAAAGATATTAAGCATATGCCTCAAAGTAATTCCACGACCAGCCAGCTCTGCAAACTTTAACATGATAAGGAATAATTTGTACAGGTACGATGAAAGTTGGGCCGGGCATACCTAGTAGAAACGGCAAAAATTGATCACGAAAAAAGGGAGAGGAAGTGTACATCCAACAATGAAGGTATAGGTGTAAAACGCATAATATCTTGATCAAAATGAACTATGTCATCCCCCTCTGCCGGTAATATTTCGACGTGGTGGGAAATTTCCCACCTGGCTCTCAATTGAGCGATCCATTCCTTGTCCATGACAGAGGGAGCATGTTCTGGTTCTTCTCCAGCAGGGCTGTGAAAGTCGTTCCAGGGTTTCCCTAGGCGAGGTAAGATCTCAGCCACCGCCAGAACCTCTTCGTCTTCTACTACTTCTCCCCCTCCGGTAACAAGAATGTCACTTTCTGGCGCCGGAGTAGCGGCCGAATTGTTAGTACGAGAAGAGTTGCCAGCCATCTGTGCAAAAATAATAGTGCAAAGGGATGGAAGAAAAAGAAAGAGAATGGATTGAGACGAAGATTTCTTGTTAGCTCGAGAAAATTGAAAAACTTAAAGTATCAGAAAAAGAAGGATTCACGAAATTCTTTCTGCGAATGTAAGGAACTGTGTCAATCAAATGGCGTCTTCCTTCTATATATAAGTGACATAAATTTCCAAGCGTGAAACCCAAGAGTTGCCAATTGAAGCTGATAAGACACGAAACGGTTCAATCCCCGATAAATGTTCCTCATAATGGCAGCAGCCACGAACGATGCTTCACGTCAAGTGATGTTTGGTTCCAAAACAGTCACGACGGTCTAGTAGTAACGATTGAAACACCGCACAGTTACCTCGATTTAAAAACCACATCCAAGGATTAGCCAGATTTCTCCGGGGTACATAAAAATTGTAATCAGTCCACCAGGGCCGACAAGAGACGACCCCGATGAATGGAGGGACTAACTGTATTGGTCAAAATCTGACAGCGATGGTCGACCAAACTGGAATACCGCCCAAACGGCGGGACAGTGAAAGATATCATGAAATTGTCCGAAATCACGTACCCATGGTATGTGATATGATTATGAATCACACTCAGAGAATGACGACGTCAACGGTCGTGGTATAGAAATGCATCCATCCAAGGATACAACAGACTTCATGACTATATATAGAGGGGGAGAACCCTCCTAAAAGGGGGCTTCCTCTCTTTCCTTCCCTTTCTAATCTTCTGAGTAGAAAAAAGGTTTCAAAACCTTTTGGGTCAAAGAACCGATCCCTCAAATTTAATGTAAACAATACTCTCCATCGATTGGTGGGAAGAAAAATATCAATAAGACTGATTGCCCCTACTTTATCCCATTCGATATTTTCTGTTTATTGATAGATCTTGAGCTTATTATGCTTGACTAAGTTTTACCCCTTCATCCTCATTAATTGATTTAATCATAAAGGTCTCAATATCTTTTGGTCAAACAAGGAGTAAATGTTATTGTATTTATTTCAGGATGCTCCAAAAAAAATATTTACTAAATAATTATATTTATTTCAGGATGCTCAAACTGAATTTTGATATAAAATAGTGTGATCTAAATAATTCCATGATTAGTAATATCAAAATCAAGAATTTAAGCAAATCTTTAATTCCACATCTTATCTTATAAGATTGTTATTTTTATCCCTTCGAACAAACAGCGCCTACTCTTTCGGCTAATGATTTCGTTCTTGTCAGATATTATATGGCGTAAAGTTTTAAATTTGATTAATACTGGTCAACCTAAGTAGTGTGGGACAGATACTGGTCAACCTAAGTAGTTATGAACCATTTGTAATCTTATTATAAGTATTTGGATGAAAAGAGTTGAAAATCCAATTATGTTTCTAATATAAACAATTATTTCTTGTTATTGGTGGAATATCCTTTACAGTCTGAACAATGGTTTTGGATTATGACCTGAATAATCAAAATAAGATTTTCGTTATCGACAACTGCAAAATGATAGCAAAATATAATCGTTTTAATTTATGTAATATACTTTTTTTTATTAGTGTCTTCTAAAAAGAATGACACATTTTATATTTTAAAATGATTGAACTTTAAAATTTTAATTTTACTCACTTTTTTCTTATTAAAAACTTTATAGACACAAATATTATGTAATTTTTATAGGCATATAAATATTATAATATATTTAAAATTATAAGTTTAGTAGTAATTTTTAACTATGTAGCGAGTCAAACTGCATCATAACGAAACAAATGTGTAGGCATATAAATTTTATTTAAGTTAAATCCATATAATAATTAGGACTATATTTTAAATTCAAGATAAATTAGTTCAAGTAAATTTATTGGGCTAATATAATTGGATTAATTGTAAATCCAATATATATGGATTAAATAAATAAGCCTTAATTCATTGGGCTAGTCCATTTGGTTGGGATACAAGTGATGAGCCCACTTAATTAAGCCAAGAAGTCATCTTCCTAGATGCCCAATTTGGTGCCACATGTCAAGTGATGTGGCACGCCAAGTCAAACGGAAGAGCCAATGAGACCATGCCATATGTCAAAATGACAAGGCATGCCAAGTCACATTAAAATGTTAATGAAATCGTTCCACATGTGCAAGTGACATATTCTGGCCAATCAAATGCGGTCGTGTCACACTTTAATTTGATTGGTCGGAAAGAGTTTGATCTTATCACAACTCCTCCCTTACACAACTATAAATAGCGGTCTTCATAACTTAGAAAGGACAGTAGAAGTTATAACAAGAAGTAAAAGAGAGCTCGTGGATTAAACGCCGCAAATTTCTCAACAAGTTTCAAGCTTCAAGCAATCAAGTTCAACTTCAAGAAATCAAGTTCAAGCTCAAGAACGAAGAACAAAATCAAGTTCAATCTCAAGAATGAAGAACAAATCAAGGTCAAGTTCAAGCGATCAAGTTTAAGCTCAAGAACAAGATCAGTGTTCGTGGCAACAACTACATATTCAAGATCAAGCTCAAAGGCCCTTGAATTTATTTACTATTGGAAAGAAGAATCAGAGGATTCTTAGAGATTGTAACACACAAATATTTGAAATAAGATACTACGATTGTTGTAATATTTTTTGGCCTGATTTTATTTTCTCAACGCAAATTTATTGTCTACAAATTCTGGCACGTCTAGTGGGACAATCTCTACCTATCATCTCAACTATTTAATCACCAAAGTTCAGAAACATTGAAATGGCTTCAAAGAAAATCAACTCCAGTTCAACTTCCACCAAGGTTGCTAATTCCAGGTTTTATGCTGACATGGAAAACATCATCGATGTTACCTTTGGAAGCTTTGGACCAGTTACGAGGAGCAAATCAACCTCGTTAGGACAACAAGCCCCCCATAGTGCCGTTCGCATCAATCCATATTTTCGGATCTTTCTCCTCAAAAGGATTAAGATCTTTCACAAATGCACCCGAAGGAAGAAGCGATGTTGCTGAAAAGATCAAGAAAACTCTTGCTTTGCTTGACCTCTCTGGATCCAAGCACTCTGCTTTGAAGGAAGATGATGATGCTTTAACTGATAGATCCTCCCCACTTACACCACATAGCATGAGCCAATCAAGGATCAATCTGTGTGATAATCCATGCTACTCTCCATCGTCCACAACAATCATGCAAGCCATGGTGACAAACACTTCATTTGTGGAGGAAAAGTTGGAAAACTTGACAGAAGCAATAGCTGGCTTGAACAAATGCATGAAAAATCAAGATACTAGAATTGACAAGCTAATAGACATGATGGGAATCTTGATGGAAGAAGAATCCGCCCATGCACCTGGCAAATTGCACCTCCCCCATGAAAAGTTTTATCCACAAAGGAAATTCCAGTCTCTTCGGAAGGGATGATTCCAATCAATCAACTAAAGGAGTTCATTGAAGGAACTATTAAAAACAAATATGAAGTCGCTTACGTGTCCTCATTTACCTACTCAAGGCCATTACTTCAAGGATCAGTATGTTGAAGATGCCTGTGTCACGACCCGAATTTTCTACCATCGGGAGTCGTGATGGCGCCTACTGTTGGAGCTAGGCAAGCCAAGCATTAAAACCTTTACGGATAACAACACAACAGTAATAACAATAATAAACCTTTAAATAAAAGCGAAAGTCTTTCATAACATAAATAACTGGAAACCAAAATGCGGAAGCTTAACATTTTATTACCCAAGACTGGAGTCGCTATCTCACGGACTACTAATGAATGCTACAAATAAGTCTGAATAGAAAAATACATCGTGTCTGTCTCAGTACAATGAAAACAA
>MU683618.1:108838-132615 GCA_026770625.1 Nicotiana glauca
GCGGCATACCCGGCAGGTCTGAAGGAAAAACCTCAGGGAACTCCCGAACAATAGGAACAGAGTCAATAGAAGGAACCTCTGCACTGGAATCGCGAACATATGCCAAATAAGCTAAACATCCCTTCTCGACCATGCGTCGAGCCTTTACATATGAAATAACACTACGGGTGGCATGACCTGGGGTCCCTCTCCACTCCAATCGGGGCAAATCTGGAAAGGCCAAGGTCACGGTCTTGGCGTGACAATCCAAGATAGCATGATACGGGGACAACCAATCCATCTACAATATAACATCAAAATCCACCATGTCTAAAAGTAATAAATCAACACGGGTCTCAAGACCCTCAAATACTACTACACATGAACAATGAACTCGGTCGACCACTATAGAATCACTAACTGATGTAGATACATAAACAGGGATACCCAAAGTGTCACTAGGCATAGCCAAGTAGGGTGCAAAATAAGACGACACATATGAATACGTATACCCAGGGTCAAATAGCACTGAAGCATCCCTATCACAGGCCAGAATAGTATGTAATAACAGCATCTGAAGACTCAGCCTCTAGCCTGGCTGGCAAAGCATAACACTGGGGCTGGGCCCCACCTCCTTGAACCATGTCTCTAGGATGATCGGCTACTGGTTGACCCCTACCTCTGCCGGTCCGAGCTCCACCTCTACGGTCTCTACCTCCACCTCTATGATCCCTACCCCCGCCTCTAGCTGGATGGGCGACCTGTGGATCACCTGATGCCTGAATCATAGGGTGAGGACCCTGCTGCTGAGAGCTGCCCAAGGCTCGAGGGCAAAACTTGAAAATGTGACCGGGGTCACCACAACTATAACAAGACCTCGGCTATTGCGACTGCTGGCCCTGTAGACCTGAATGTCCTTCCCTAAAGCTCTGAAGTGGGGGTGCACTGATAGGCTACTGATCTGAATAATGCTGCTGAGAACCACCACCGCCTGGAGTACCATGAGAAACCTAGAGCGCTGACTGAAAGGGTCTCGGTGAATGACCTCTACCATAAGAATCCCTACCTCCTAATGAGGTAGCACTGAACCTACCAGAATGATAAGGCCTCTTATACGACATCTGACCACCTCCCCGTGCGAGGGCCATCTCAACCCTGTGGGCCGCATTGGCCGCCTCTTGAAAGGAAATATCACTACTAGCTCCTATAGCCATCTGGAGACGGGTCGGCTGAACCAATCCATCATAGATCTCCGAACCCTCTCTCACTCTGTGGGGAGTATCACAATAGCATGGCGTGCCAAATCAATAAACCGAGTCTCATATTGTGTAACTGTCATGGAGCCCTTCTAGAGGCGCTCAAACTGCCTGCGAAGTACCTCCCGCTAAGTGACTGGGAGAAACTTCTCCAAAAACTACTCCGCGAACTGATCCCATGTCAATGCTGGAGACCCTACTGGTCTAGATAGGCAATAATACCTTCACCAAGTCTTGGCGGATCCTGCAAGCCGGAAGGTGTCAAAATTGACCCTATCGGTCTCCACTACACCCATGGTCCTAAGGATCTCATGATAGCTGAATAAGAAATCCTGTGGATCCTCTGATGAAGCACCGCTGAAGGTGGTGGTGAAGAGCTTGGAGAATCGATCAAGTCTCCACAAGGCATCCGAAGACATAGCCACTCCATCGCCGGCCTGGGTTGCAATACCTGGCTGAGCTGCCATAGCTGGCTGAACCACTGGGATATGAGTCTGGGGAGCTACCTGCTCCGGAGTATGTTTAGCAGGAGTCTGAACCCCTCCTCCAGCCTGAGAAGTGGCTGGTGCTACTGGCAGCAAACCCGCTCTAGTGACACTTACCATAAAGCCTGCCAATCGGATTAAAGCGTCCTGAAGATCTGGGGTGACCATGACCCCTCCTGGGACCTGAGCTGGGCCCACCGGAACTCCTGGGGCTAGAACCTCCTCATCATAGTCAATATAAGGCTCCACCTCTGGGACTACTTCCCGGGGCTGAGCTCTGCCCCTGCCTCAGCCTCTGGCACGACCTCGGCCTCTATCCCTCGCAGGATCTGCTGCTAGGGGCTCGAGCTGCTGCGCGGTAGAAGAGGAAGCACGTGTTCTCACCATCTGCTAAAGAACAGAGTAGAAAGACAATTAATATTAGAGAAACAGAATCGCACAACAAGAAAGAACAAAAGTGAAACTTTTCCTAACTCCGTAGCCTCTAGGGATAAATACAGACGTCTCCGTACCGATCCCTCAGACTCTACCATGCTTGTCCGTGAGTAGCGAGACCTATGCAACCTAGAGCTCTGATACCAACTTGTCACGACCCGGATTTCCTACCATCGGGAGTCGTGATGGCGCCTACTGCCGGAGCTAGGCAAGCCAAGCATTAAAACCTTTTTGGATAACAACACAACAGTAATAACAATAATAAACCTTTAAATAAAAGCGAAAGTCTTTCATAGCATAAATAACTGGAAACCAAAAATGCGGAAGCTTAACATTTTACTACCCAGGACTGGAGTTGCTATCTCGTGAACTACTAATGAATGCTACAAACAAGTCTGAATAGAAAAATACATCGTGTCTGTCTCAGTACAATGAAAACAAATAGAAAATATGGAAAGGGACTCCGGCCTGAGAATGCCAGCTAGGCTACCTCGTAGTCCCTGGAATGAAGTCAGCTCCTACTCAACGTGCTACTGCTGTGGCCCAAAAGCTGCTCCGGTACCGTGATCTGTGCAAAAAGCATAGAAGTGTAGCATCAGCACAATCGACCCCATGTGCTGGTAAGTGCCTGGCCTAACCCCGGCGAAGTAGTGACGAGGATAGACAGGACTACCAAATCAACCTATGCAGTTCAATATATACATGTGCAATAAAAAGAAAAAAATACCAGAACTAAACAGTTAAAAGGGAGGGAAGCATGCTGTGGGGGAGTACAAGCCGATTATAAAAGTCATCAACTTAAATAAGAAACAGGGCACAACAATAATTAACAAAAACAAGAAATCCAACAGTTGCACGACATCAACCTTTGTGCTTTTACTCTCATCCTCACCCAAAGCAACCAAATAAAATGCACGGCATCACCCATCGTGCTTTTCCTCACATAACTATTATTTCATGGCACAGAATGATCCTTCATGCAATTTTAGTCAAATCAGAGCACGAAATGTCCCTTCATGCATAAATAATCAAAACATGGCACGGAATGACCCTTCGTGCATTATCACTCTTCCTCACCCAAACAACAATCACAACCAAACAGGGCGAGGGGATAAACAAATAATAAGATATGTCTCGGCAAGGGAAAAACACAAGTAAACAGATAAATCTCGGCAACGGAGCTACAACAATAACTTTCACATCCTAGCAAGGGAGATAATCAATATACTCAAATCTTCCCGGCAAGGGATTAATCATATTTCTTTCTGTTTCCTTCATTTCTTGCCCAATAGTCTTTTTATTGTTCGATCCAACGCTCCAAGAATTTACAATTCACAATCAATCCGCATACTCTTCACATTACATAGGATTCATCAATTAACATGGAAGAGTCATAACAATACCAGAATAAGTACAAAAAAAGACCCACGGTCATGCTAGACACCAGTGTATAGATACTCGTCACCATGCCTATACACCGTACTCGATCATTTAGCAATTAGCAATTAATAACACTCTAATCCTATTCCCTCAAGCAAAGTTAGATAAAACACTAACCTCGGTCCAAAGAATAGCAATCAATCCTCAATTACCTCCTTTCCTCTACAATCCGACTCTAAAACAATGATATCTAGGCATAATTAATTCAATAGTATCAATAAAAACTCAATGGCAACATTCCATAGCCTAGATATGAATTTTCTAGCATTCTTCCAACAATACCAAAATTCGACACCGGGCCCACATGGTCCAAACACGAGGCTCGGACCAAAACCTAGTCACCCATAACCCCACGAGTTCAAATATATAGTTTGTTTCAAGATTCGACCCCAAATTGAGGTTGATTAACCCAAAATTCCCCAAACCCTAACTATACCCAAAATCCTTAATTTCTACTTTGATTTCATGATTTAGGGCTAGGAAATTAGATAAATGATTATAGAAAATGAAGAAAACAAGTTAAGGTTTACTAACCCAAAAAGTCTTGGTGAAAAGGAGCTTCAATGGACGCCTAAGTGATGTGGAGAAGCCAAGGTTTACGAAAAATGGGGATAAATCCCGTAATGGTTTTGTTTTTATGACTTAAACATCGCTGGGTGAAATTACCCTACATGTTCGCGACAGTAGGGTCGCATTTACGATGAACAGAAGTTGGCAAGCATCGCGTTCGCGGATGAGGGATGCGAACGCGAACGCGAAGAGAAAATATTGGGTGCCCGAAAAATTGGTCTACGCGAACGCGTTTGGCATCACGCGAACGGGATGAAGGGCGACCTGAAGCTTCGGAACACGAGGACTCAATCGCGAATGTGGAGAAGGAATCAGGGGAAGGTACGCAAACGCGAGCCTAAGGCCACGAACGCGAAGAAGGAATTCCCTGGGCAAAAATTGCAGAAAAATCTGCTACCATTCAAAGTGTAAAAACACCCCAAACCACCTCCAATTCACTCCCGAGCCCTCGGGGCTCCTAACCAATCACACACACTAACTCAACAACATCCTACGAACTTAATCGAGCGATCAAATCTCCAAAACAATATCAAAATCAATGAATCAAGCCTCAAAATCATCATTTTCATTTCACACTTCTTAAACTTCTAACTTTAGATAATTAGGTCCGAAACACGTCAAACGACATCCAATTTCAACCAAACTTCACAGGAAGCGCTTAACACATATTTAAGACCTGTACAGGGCGTCGGAACCAAAATACAAGCCCGATACCATAGTCTTTCAATCAATATTCATTTCCGTTTTCCTTAATAATTTTAGAAAAACAATTTAACAGAAAAATTCTTTTACTTGGGTTCTAGACCTCGGATGTCGACTCCAGGCATATGCCCGAGTCCCATATTTTTCTACGGACCCTCCGAGACTGCCAAATCACGGGTCCAGATCCGTTTACCAAAAATGTTGACCGAAGTCATCTTTAATCATATTAATATCAAAATTATTCAAATTTTTCACATATTTCAACATAAAAGCTTTCCGGCTACGTGGCCGGTCTGTGCATGCAAATCGAGACAACTAAAAGTGAGGTTTTCAAGGCCTCGGAAGTGCGGAAAAAGAGAGAAATCCGGTGATGACCCTTTGGGTCGTCAAAGCCTGCTGGCTATCAATCTCCAAAATTTTAGCAGTTTGATGGCAAAGGCAATACAAAGCAATATGTGGCACACATCGTTGACATATGCAACAATGTTGGGACTTATGGAGATTACCTTATCAAGAAGTTTGTCCGCTCATTAAAAGGAAATGATTTTGATTGGTACACGGACCTCGAGGATGGATCCGTTGATAGCTGGGATCAACTAGAGCAAGAATTCCTCAATTGCTTTTATAGCACCAGATGTACAGTGAGTATGATAGAACTTACAAATACTCATCAACAAAAGGGTGAACTAGTTATCAACTTTATCAATAGTTGGAGGAATACAAACCTCAACTGCAAAAGACAGTGTAACGACCCGACCAGTCATTTTTAGAATTCATGCCCCAATCCCCTATTAACTGCTTTCCCTAAGTTCATTTCTGCTATTTTGGTTTGCCGGGACGTTCGGTATTAGGATTCAGAGTGTTTTGGGACACTTAGTCCCTAAATGAGAGCTTAAGAGTTGAAAAATGGCCTGTAGTCAGAACAGTGTAAAGACGACCTCAGAATGGAAATCCGATGGTTCCGTTAGCTTAGTTAGGTGATTTTTGGGTTGGGAGCATGTTCGGAATGTTATTTGGAGGTCCGTAGCTCATTTAGGCTTGAAATGCCGAAGTTTGAATTTTTGAAGTTTCCGGTCCGATAGTGAGTTTTTGATCCGAGGGTCGGATTTGGATTCCGAAAATTTCTGTAGCTCCATCATGTCATTTGGGATGTGTGTGCAAAATTTCAGGTCATTTGGACGTGGTTTGGTCAAGTTTTTGATCGAATGCGTGTTTTTGAAGTTTTGAAAGAACTTAGGTTTGAATTCGATGTAATTTGAAGATTTTGATGTTAGTCGAGGTGTTTTAATAATTGGAACAAGTTTGAATAACGTTATAGGGTGTATTGTATTTTTGGTTAAGGTCCCGGGGGCCTCGGGATGATTTCGGATGTCTAAACGGAGAATTTTTGGACTTATGAAGATTTTTAGTCCGCTGCTTCTGATATTTCACTTCTGCGGTCTTGGAGCCGCAGAAGCGGAGCCACATAAGCGAAAGTGGGCATTTGGGCCAGGAACCAGATAAGCGAAGATTTTTTCGCTGAAGCAAACTCGCTTCTGCGATGGGAAGACCGCATAAGCGGTTTGTCGGGGGTTTGAAGGAGACCGCAGAATCGGTTGGTCTTTCCGCAAAAGCGGGACCGCAGAACGGAAAATGGTCTGGGCAGAATGCTTAAGTTTTGGAAATGGGACTTCGTTCCCATTTCCCATTTTTATCGATTTGGAGCTCGATTTAGGCGATTTTTGGATAGATTTTCTTGGAGAACTACGGGGTGAGTGTTCTTAACCCAATTTTGGTTGTATAACTCGAATCTATTACAAGTGTTGGTGTTTAATCTGAGGATTTTTGTTGAAAAAGGGTAGAAACCCCTCTTGGATAGAATCACTAATTTGAAGGTCGAAATGATATGGGAATTTTGTAATTTTGATATGGTTAGACTCGTGAGAGTACGAGGGTTCTGAAAATGTGAAAATTATTCAATTCCGAGATGTTGGATGGAGGGGCATTTTGGTTATTTTATCTATTTTCGCGCCCTAGCTCAAAATTTTATAGTGGAATTAGTTGTTTGCAATATTATCTACAATGTGTGATTTAATTGACTAGGTTTGGGCCATTTGGAATCGAGAACTCGTGGCAAGGGCACCGTTTCATAGTGATTTTTGTACCGGTTCGAGGTAAGTATCTTTCCTAACCTTGTGTGGGGGACTTCCCCTTAGGATTGGAGTCTTCTATGTTGATTGTATTCCTTTCACACGAGGTGACGAGTGCGTGCTCGAATTTATTTGTGGTAAATTGATCCTTTAGGCTCTTAGATCCTTGTAATCACCGAATATGAAGTACTTGAGCCGATTGATGAAAATCCTGTTTTACTTAAGCTGTTAACATTTAACTTTCTTTCTTATTTGCTTTATATTAATTGAAGCCTATTACTTATGTTAGACTAGGAAAGCATGTCTACCTGATATAATTGCCTAATTGCTAAGTTGTTTAATCGTACTACGTGAAGCATGCTAGGTTAGTTCTATCTGCTACTCCGTTTTTCATATTTATCCCTTGATTTGTTTTTTGGCTGTGATTGCACTTTTATTTTGGGACTACGGGATGGTATCCCGGGAGATCCCCCTGCACTTTTATGTTGGGACTACGGAACGGTATCCCGGGAGATCCATTGGACAGTTGAGGAGAGGGCTACAGGACGGTATCCTGGGAGACCCTCATTGATATTTGAGATTGAGTGGTGTTTATCCTGTGGTTCTGTTTTATCCTGGTAGTTATTATTGTTTCGTTGATTTGCCTTATTACACTGCTGCATTTATCATTCTTGTCAAAATTCTACCCTATTAAATTGTTGCTATTCTGATGCACGAGGTTTCTGCCGTGTGGTTGTTGATATTGTGATGCACGAGGTTTCTGCCGTGCGGTTGTTGATATTGTGATGCACGAGGTTTCTGCCGTGCGGTTGTTGTTGAAAGGTTGCACGAGGTCTTTGTCGTGCTATTGTTGTTATTGATGTTTTTGCACATGCGGCGTAATAAGGCGGGATATTTCATATGCTTATATATGGGTTGCGCATGTGGCAGAATAAGGTGGGACATTGTTATGCACGTGTGGCGAAATAAGGCGGTGCCTATTATATTATTTATTGCACACGTGGCAAAATAAGGTGGGCTATGTCAGGGATTGATTGTATAGAGTTGTGACATCCTGTTGAGGCATTCCTATTTGTTTCTATTGTGATTGTGGATTTGTTTATCTGTATGAATGTTACTGCTTGGGAGTTGTGAGGGAACATCGTACGTGCGGACCGTCCTCTTTTTAATGTTTGTTGGTTGGTAGAATTTTGTTAGAAACATTTGCACAAGCATACACGTAGCTGAGTACTCCTATTAGGGGTGAATTCCTCCTGATTTTTCTAAGGGTGGTGGTACTCCTCGCTTATCCATTATATTTGGGAGAGTGGCCCTAGTTAGCCAGTTAGTTGTCGGTATGACCATGAGATTTATAGGGCACAGGATGCCAATTGTTAGATTTCAAATGCTAGGTCTTCGCGAATTGTGGTTAGTCAGAGACTTGGTGAGATTGTGGAAAGAATGGGATAAGACCTTCTGTGAACATCATTGCATGATAGGAATCATTTACTTGTTTCTTTTCTTTGCTATGTTGTGCCCTTAGGATTTGGGCTGTGATTTTCCGTCGTTTTGTATCATCATTTATTATGTTCTTGTTGTTAATTGTTGTATTTATCCCTTATTCTGAATTGTAGCATTTTTGGTCATTCACGCATTCTTTACATATTCATATGTCATTACCATTGTTCATATGATTATACTGTTTATCGACCGGTAGGTGCCTTGACTGTTCCTCGTCACTACTCCATCGAGGTTAGTCTTGGTACTTACTGGGCACCGCCGTGGTGTGCTCATACTACTCTTCTGCACATTTTTGTTGTGCAGATACAGGTACTCCCGTTCAGTTCTGTCAGTCTTGGAAGGAGGCGTATTGGTAGAGACTTCAAGGTATATCTGCTACGTCCGCAGACCGAGGAGTCCCTTTCCAGCTTTTCTGTAATAAGTATAGTACTTCCAGTATTTTCTCCTTTGTATAGATATTCTTGAGTCAGAGCCTATTATGTATCCCCTTAACTTGTGATTTGTGAGTTTCCGGGTTTTGGAAAGTTTTGTTAGCTTTGAGGATTATTGTGGTATGTGCCGAGCGGCACCTTAAACCCTGTTTATTTTTTTGTCAGTTTAGTTTTATTTAATTTCTTCCGCAAATTTTGGTTTATCTTCCGTATTGTTAGGCTTACCTAGTCATAGGGACTAGGTGCCATCACGACATTTCATGAAGGGTGAACTGGGGTCGTGACAGACAGGCTTAGTGAAACTCCGGGCATAGAGATGTGCATCCAATGCATGCATTGGGGATTGTGCTACATCTTGCAGGGTATCAAGCCTAGCACATTTAAAGAACTTGCAACTCATGCCCATGACATGAAATTGAGCATGCCCTCTGCTGGAAATGAAAAGCTGCCCGTCTATGAACCTTGCAAGGGGAATGACAAGCAAGAAGTCAGGAAATGGGGCAAGTTCGTACCCAAGCCTGAACGCAAAGAAGCTATGCATGTAACATAACACCTGTAAAGTTCACGACAAAGGTGAGTAAGAAGCAGAGTATTAAATCCACTTATTTTCAAGATAAGCCAAATGGAAAGTTGACTCTAAAAGAAATACAAGAGAAAGAGTGCCCATTTCTGGATTCTGATGTGCCAGCTAATTTTGAAGAGCTCCTCGAGTGAAATCTCATTGAGCTTCCGGAGATGAAGCGACCAAATGAAGGTGGAAAAACAAAACCATCGACTTGTGAGACACCTGTTGATACCCAGTTTTCCCCTCATATATTTTCAAATATACATACATACTTTTAAAATATTGTACATGCATTTACAAATATGCATAAGTATTTTTTACAATTTTTCTATAATTTTAAAGGCTCCAAATCAATTTATTTCTACCCTTTTATTATATAAATATCCAATAATTATCCTTCATGCTATTCTTTGTGATGATCTAACCATCAAAATTTATTATTTATGCCAATATAGTATTTAAATAATTTAGTGCATTTTTGTAATTACATTTGCATTTTTTAAAGCTAAATTGCACATATTTGCAATAATAGCCCATATTAATATATAATTATATTATTTATGCATATATTTTATATTTTTAAAATTTTAAATAACTATTTTAAAATGTTTTAGTGTGCAAAGGATATTTTTAGTACTCATTTATTATTTTTATAAATTATTTGTTAAAATTGGATATTTAAAATTTGGCCACATTTCTATTTAATTTTGGACCTAAATCTGACATGTCTATCCCAACCTCTCAAAGTCCAATCCAAATGACCCTTGTAATTACCCGATCAGTAACCCGTTCCATAAACCGACCCAACCCTCTTTTAATCATGGTCGTTGATCTCTGATATCAACAGTCCATATCGAACCCACCCTTTTAAGTCCTAAACCCCCCAACTCTAGGGATCATTATCCCATTCCCGCCGCCCTTGAACTCTCCTCATCTCACCTCTATCTGAATAACCCTAAACGCCACCTTTACCAGATTCTCTTCCTAATCCTTTTAGCCGTGGGATTTACCCGTTATTTACTTACCATACCCGTGCTCCTTATCTACTGGTTCGTCTGTGGTGTTACCTAGTACGCTTGCCTAAATATGGCAAGCAGATCTCCTAGAAATAGAACCTAATCTTGTTTAGTTACTCGATGTTTTCCGTCTACGTTCGTTCTTGTTCTTTTATGGTATGAATCTCTGTGTATCTTTGAGATTCTTACTTACCCTAAAATCAGGGTTTTTCGATTTTCTTTGATTCAAACCAAAGATGGTTCAAAACTTTGATTTTAAGTATTATCTTGCTTATATTCCTCTTATTATGTGTATATTTATTATTTTTTGTCCGGTTTTTACTTACCCTGAATTAGGGTTTCAGTTCTAAATCAAACTAAATCTGGCTTGATTCTTTGGTTTTGAACAATATTTCCATCTATGTTCATCCTATTTCATGCAGCATGTGATTTTTATTTTATTTCTATCGATTTATGCACTTTGCCTAAAATTAGGGTTCTGAAATTTTCTCTTTTCCTTACTGATTTCGATTGCATTCCTTTCTAATGTTTTACTAATGACTTCCCATGTTTATGTATTGATCTCTATCGCTATATAAACTCATCCCCTTTCCCCTTTAGGACTATAACGGAATCACTACATCTCATTAGGAAACATAAGTTCTAATTATGTGCTTTGTTTGTTATTTCTTTCTATCTCTGGTTTTGACTGGCTGAAAGCCAAAGCCAAATATTCTGTGTTCTCAACTATTGTGGTGTTATTCTCGCTTTTATCGCTTAACTGGTGAGTTCCTATACCTCTGCCAGTTTACCCTTACATATATGTGGTTTATGTCTATGATCCTGTGTGTTTAAAACATGTTTTTCTCAAGCATGATTCTATTAAATTGCATGTTTATTCGAGCCTATTTGGTTCTCTAATTAAAACTGTTAGTTATGAAATTGTTGGTTTGAATTCTCTTAAGTGTTTAAGCTTAATACCCTTTGATTGGTTTCTTGTATGCAACCTTGTTAATTCTTTCACTCATGTATCCTGATAACCTATCTTTAAGCATGCATTTAGTTCATCCAATCTCATATGGCTGTTTAATTTTAGGTAACTAGGCTATATATATGTTGTGGTTGATGCTAGCATGTACACCTTTCAGGTTATAACCTATTAAATGCCATGAATGAACAACTTTGCAAACTTGCAAATTTGTGTCTTAGACCTTTCAATGTAACTCTGCTCACATGTCCTATCTATTACTCTATGTTCTGAACTCTACTATGCTATCTCCTTAAATCAAGTTGGTCTCTTAGAAAATCTACCCCATTTAACCATGTCCTCCTCTTATGTTCTGCTTATGCTATCCTAAATCCCATCCTTAGGTTTTCTGTAAGTTCTGTCCTTAGACTCCTCAGTGTAAGCACTTCTCGGGGTCCATATGAGACCCTTGTAAACTCTAACACACGGGGGTTTGGTCCCTAATCCCTTTTTAACTGATTCTGAACATTTATTTTCTAAGTGTGAGCACTGCCCTGGATTCTTGAAGACCTTGGGAACTCTGACACACTAGAGATTTGGGTTTTTGTGCTTTGCCAATGGTGACTGTGTATCTCCGAGCCTTAGAGTTGTTATGGATTGAAGGCCTGGGTTATTCGGATGTATTAGGCCTGCTGCAGGCTTTCTATAGTTATATACTTTGTAATTTATTCATTTTTTTATGGTCTGTATTATTTGTAATAACGATTGGGCAATAGTGAATTGTGGAAATCTAAGCCTAGTTTAACGTTGGCATGAAAATGGGGTAGAAAATATGCTTTAGGTGTCCACTTCTTTCAAATATTTTCACTACTATATGCTAGATATCTTGCCTATAGGTTATTCAGATTCCGTTATTGCCTGCAGTAGATAACATGCTTATAGGTATTTGTTTCAATGCATTCTGTTACTGTGTGCATTAGATAACATGCCTATAGGATTTAATTTGTTCAACATGTCCTGACCCATTTTAGATATGCCTATAGGACCAAAATAATTCTGAATATCCTTTAAAGATTCACACTACTAGATTTAGATACCGTGCCTATAAGGCTGTCAAATTAATTTCTGCATGTGAATACCATGCCTACACAGTTTCAAAATTAGTTCTGCACTTTAGAAAATCTCGCAGATAAGGTTCAAAATAATTTATGCATTTTGATGTCATGTCTATAGGAAATTCCAGAATCAATTTCGCATTTAGATGCCATGTCTATTGGAAATTCTAGAATTATTTCTGCATTTAGATACCATGCCTATAAGGTTGTACGATCAGCTTTTGCACTTAGAAATTATGCCAACAGGGTTTTAAGATAAAATCAGCCTGCCAAAATCAGTAACTATTTATAGCTTAGACATCAGGTTTAAAAAATTCTGTCCGGCTATCACTTAGGCAATCTTGTAGGCTAGTTGGATTCTAGGTTTGAAATTTCTATCTTCTTGCTGCTTGAACGTGCCCATATTGAAGAAGTAAAAAATCAGTAGGTAAACTGATTAGGTATTTACTACCTCACCTTAATAAAACTGCTTCATATTTTTGCTCATCTAGATATCCTGCTATAGGACTTTAAATCGTTTAAAAAATTGTTGTTTGAGGCGTGCAATTATTTGCGTATCTGTGCAGGTAAATTTGAGCCCCCTTAATTGCATCTTTATATGATAGTCCTATTCGAATTTTTGTTTGTCAGTTAGTTTTCTCCTTTTAAAACAACATAAGTGAGTCTAGGACTTCCTTAAATAGAGGTCCTAAACACCTCTAAGGCGACAGGCAAGGGACGGGTAATGCACGCATAAGGCATGTACTGGATACTATTAGAATACTTAGGTAACAATAATTAAAGGGAGGGTAATCGGGTAGTAAATGATATGATGACTTGTGTGCTAATGCTATATGTAGCACCTCAATTTGGGGACGATTACCAAGTATTACACAGAAATGATCCTATAGGCTAAAAAACCTAGGACCCCTTTACTCCATATTTTAAAAGTAATGTTTGTTTGTTTATCTGCTTATAAAACTAATTAGCTTAAACAGAGTTTGGCCGGGACCCACCGTTGTGGACCTCGAGGGGTGCCTAACACCTTCCCTCAAGGTAAATTCGAGCCCTTATCCAATCTCTGCTAATGCAAATCGTTTTATGGGTTATTTGCTTTAAGTGCCCTAATGCACCTTAAATCCGCTAGGTGGCGACTCGTCAAATTTCATATCTAATTCCCAAAAAGAAAGGAGTCGTTCCAAAATGTCAAAACCCGAACTCCGCGAAGAAAAAGGGGGTGCGACACCACCCTCCGGAGAAGTGCTTTATCTTCAAGGACAAAGTTATGAACTTGGCTCACGAAAAGAAGATCGTGCTTGAAGATGAGAAAGAAATCGCAAACCAAGACTCTATCACCTTTGTCTCATTCAGTCTGGATAAATTATGTGGTTTTAAAGAAAAAAAGATGAAGAATTACTGGATAACAACAAAGCTGAAGTCAATCAACCTGATGATGATGAAGGTTGAACGTTGGTGACTCGTCGTAGGCACCACAGAAGGAGCCCACGAAAAGAATCAGTAGAACAACCAACAAGGAAAATGTTGGTAAAAAGACCAAGGAGATTGAATCCAGTTAAGCACTTAAAGAGAGCAAAAGTGGAGTAGACCACTCTCAAAAGCCATAAATCCAGTGACATTGGAGGAGTTTTTACCAAGTTGGTTCTGCACGAAGATTTTCCATGAGGGTATCGATGCCTCTTGTTGCCATGCTGGCAAAGGGGAAGCAAAGAGTGATGACCTACCGTTGGTACCATCTTCGGAAAAGCTCATCGAGTCCACTCCTCAAGAAGTTAATGCTTTTGAGGAAAAAGTCACATTCATAAATGACGATCTTTTGCTAGGTGACAATATTCATAACCGCCCATTATACCTGGCTGGCTATATACGTGATGAAAGGGTAAATCGAATATCGATTGATGGAGGATCCTCAGTGAACGTATTGCCAATTTTTACTGTGAAAGAACTCGGTATTCCCATGAACGAACACTCAAAAAGTCGTGTGATGATCCAAGGATTCAACAAAGGGGGGCAAAGAGCCATAGGCGCGATCAGGCTGGAAATCACCATTGAAGATATGAAATCAAGTACATGGGTACATGTGATCGATGCAAAGACTTCATATAAAGTCTTTCTTGGAAGGCCTTGGATACATGAGAATAAAGTAGTTACATTTACCTACCATCAATGTTTAAAATACTACGAGGGTGAAGTTGAGAAGAAGATAGTTATTAATGATGAGCCATTCACTAAGGCTGAGTCACACTTCACCGATGCAAAGTTCTATTTGAGAAACACATTTTGAAGGGGCTAAAAGATGATGATGGCATGAAAAGCAAGAATAACGAGCCCAAAACTAAAAGAGAAGAGGTGACTACTGGTGAAGCTAAAGTTGTTACTGAGGAGGTACAACTCAACGCAAATAAATATTATATAGGGAATATTGCATCTTATGGAAAGAAAGTAAGTCATACGCTCCAATATGTCCTTAAAAGGAAGAAAGATGAAGGTGAATCAACCAATCTCCAAACTAACATGCTAAAGTATTTAACTCTTCTGGTCCAACGAATTGAGGCAGTGAAGTTGTTCTCAATACCGCTTGCAGGGTTTGTGGGCCCAAAGTCGTTTGCAGAATGTGGCACTCCCTACAAAACAAATAGATGGAGGTTTTGATCCTAACACTTACAGGCTATTTTCAAAAGCTACCATCAGAAGTTGCAATGAGAGAACCACATGAATATTTGGGATACAAGCAACCGTCACCAGTGCACATCTCCATAAGAAGGGCGAGCAGCAATTATATCACTGTAGAAGATGAATCGGCCGCTTCTAACAAGCCTCTTTCTTTGATCGATTTGGAAAATCAACTATGAGAACTTCCGTATTTGAGAGATTGGTTCCATTAAAGAAGGGGAATAAGTTCCAGAGAAATTATCGAAATACAAGAACTCCCGATGTAGATACTCAATTTTCCCTCATATATTTAAATATGCATACACATTTTTAAAATAGTGCACATGCACTATTATTGGATTTAAAAATATGCAAAAGTATTTTTATAATTTTTTCTATAATTTTAAAGGCTTTAAATCCATTTATTTCTGCATTTTTTTATTATACAAATATCCAATAATTATCCCTCATATTATTTTTATAAAGATTTAATTATCTAAATTAATCATTTATACCCATATATGCTTAAATATTTTAATTATATTTTTTATAATTATATTTGCATTTTTAAGGCTAGAATTGCACATTTTGCAATAATAGCCCATATATATGCATAATTACATTATTTAAATAAAATAAATTTTTATATTTTATAATGTTAAGTAATTAGTTTAAATCATTTTTATGAAAAAATAAAAATTTTCATTATTTATTAATCATTTTTATAAATTATTTTACTTATTTAATTGGGTATTTAAAATCTAGCCCCTTTCTAATTAATTTCAGACCTAGCCTACCCATTACCCCAGCCTAATACAAACCCACACTCTTACACCAGCCCAAAACCTATCAGCCCAATTACCCTTACCTAATTAATCCACCCGACCCAGAAACCCCTTAAAGCAGGACCGTTGATCTCTAAGATCAATGGTCCACATTGCATCTGCCTTTTTAAACTTAACCAAACCCAACCCTAATCCTTATTATCCGATCTCCACCTCCCTTAAATACTCTCGTCTTTTCCCTTTTCCCCTCAAACCCTAACCCGCCGTTAACATTTCCCTGTGATTCCTACCCAAAAATGGAATTATTTCTTGATTTCTTACCATATCTAGTCTTACCTCTTTACTAGCCACTCATTTTTATATTACTTGACTGGTTTGACTCAAATGGCAAGTTGATCTCGAGATATTTGAACCATATCTGATTCAAAATCTCTTATATTTTGGTTATTCCCGTCTGTGTTCATCCTAACCTCTGTGAGAACGAATATTTTTATATCTTTTAGTTAGGGTTTTAGATTTTGATCCGGATCAGATTTGTTTCAATTTCTATTTGTTTTATGTTATTCTCCATCTATATTTGCTTTATTACTCACAAATCCGTCTATTTTTGGTTAAATCTTTTACTTACCGTAAAATTAGGGTTTAAATCTTTCTAGATCTAAAACGATTTTTATTTTTTAGTATCTTTCCTTTAATGTTTCGTTATCTCTATCTCTGTGTTTTATAGTTTCTCTACTATTTCTGACCGGTTTTATTTGCCCTATAATTAAGGTTTTGATTTACAAAGACGAACCAAATCTGTTTTTTAATCTCTGTGTATCTATTACGGTTTCATTTATTTTTTTGTCTATTTGTCTTTAACTCTAGCGTCAATTGCTGATTAATTTTACTTACCCCAAATTAGGGTCTAAAAAACTTTGCTAAGATTTCAACCTTTCCTTTCCTATATGATACTGCTACTACCTTATTTGGTTTGATTTACCTGTTCTCATTATTTTCTTACCTAATGTGATCGGGCATTTTGTGACGACCCAAAGGGTCATCACCGTATTTCTCCCTTTCTCCGCGCTTCCGAGGCCTTGAAAATCTCGCTGGTGGTTACCTCGATTTGTGTGCACAGTCCGGGCGCGAAGCCGGAAAGTTTTTATGTTAAAATATGTGAATTATGTGAAAAATTTGAAGAATTTTGATATTAATATTGATATAGTTGACTTTGGTCAACATTTTTGGTAAACGGACCCGGATCCGTAATTTGACGGTCCTGGAAGGTCCGTAGAAAAATATGGGACTCGGGCATGTGCCCGGAGTCGAAATCCGAGGTCCAAAACCCGAGTAAAAGAATTTTTCTGCTAAATTATTTTCTGAAATTATTAAGGAAAAATAGAAATGAAAATGACTTAGAAAATATAGGTATCGGGCTCGTATTTTGGTTCTGACGTGCGGTACAGGTCTTAAATATGCGTTAAACGCTCTTTGTGAAATTTGGTCGAAATCGGACGTCGTTTGACGTGTTTCGGACCTAAATAGCCAAAGTTGGAAGTTATGAACTTTGAAATGAAAATCATGAGTTTTGGGGTTTGATTCTTTGAAAATGATGTTATTTTGGCGATTTGATCGCACGAGTAAGTCCGTAGGATATTTTTGAGGTTGTGTGCATATTTGGTTTGGAGCCCCGAGGGCTCGGGATAGTTTTGGATAGGCATCGGATCGTATTTTCTCATTTGTAAAAAAAACTGGTATCATTCAGTTTTGTAGGTTTCGCATTTGCAAAGCCAGTGTTCGCAAATGCAAACTCGCAATTGCAGATTTTCATTGCAAATGCGAACTGTCACCTAGGCGAGATCTTCGTAAATGCGAAGGAAATTATCGCAATTGCGATTATTGCCTACGAACCCCAGTCTTCGCAAATGCGAAGAACTGTCCGCAAATGCAGATGGGGACTTTCGCAAATGCGAACAATAGTTCGCAAATGCGAGCTTCCCAGTGTCCTTCAGAGTTCGCAAATGCGAACTCGACTTCGCAATTCCCATATTTGGTCGGGGTTCGCAATTGCAAACCCTTGTTCGCAAATGCGACATCAAAGACCTGCATATTCATACTTAGATGATTTTGAAGCTTTATTTTTCATATTTTCAAAACCCAAACACCCATTGATGATTTTTCACGATCTCCCTCTTCTCCAAATCATTTGTAAGTCAACTTTTACTCAATTTCTTCAATCTTGAACATCATTTATCATGTTTTCAAGTGTCAAGAGAAGATATGAATTACGTGTCTAAATGGGTAGAAGCTACAGCGTTGCCCACTAATGATGCAAGAGTGGTGGTGGAATGTTTGAAAAAAAAACATATTCACCCGATTTGGGACACCAAAAACGATCATCATTGACAGAGGCACTCACTTTTGTAATAGAGCTTTCGAGAAACTGCTTGCAAAGTATGATGTACGCCACAAGGTGGCTACCCCTTATCATCTGTAAACTAGTGGGCAGGTTGAAGTGTCCAACAGAGAGATAAAGAGTGTGCTAACCAAGACTGTGAATGCCACAAGAACTGATTGGGCAAAAAAGCTTGACGATGCACTCTGGGCCTATAGGACTGTATTCAAAACACCAATAGGTATGTCACCATACAAGTTGGTATTTGGGAAGGCCTGTCACCTGTGTGTGGAGCTAGAACATCGAGCTTGGTGGGCACTGAAGCAATTAAACATGGACCCCGATGCAGCTGGAGAAAATTGACTGACAGAGCTGCATGAGTTGGAGAAATTTAGATATCAAGCCTTTGACGGCATAAGGCTCTACAAGGAAAGAATGAAGTAGCTGCATGACAAGCACATTGTGGAAAGAAATTTCAAATCCGGCGACAAGGTATTATTGTATAATTCAAGGTTGAGAATGTTTCCGGGTAAGTTAAATTCCCAATGGTCAGGACCCTTCAGAGTGGTGCAGATGTTCACAAGTGGAGTTATAGAGATCGAATCAGAAGATAGGACAAACAAGTTCACAGTAAATGGGAAAAGGTTGAAAAATTACCTTGGAATAGCTGAAGAAAAAGGGGATACGGTGGTAATCAATTTGAAAGAACCCTAGTACACGAATGAGGAGTGATGATCAAATACTTACGTTGTACCGCGATGTTAAATCAGGCGCTGCATGGGAGGCAACCCACGAATGTATTGTTAGTGTAGTATGTAACTTCATGTATTAGAAGAAAAAAAACTAACGCATCCCACTAGGTCGGTCGCGCTAAGCCAACGCGCAGCCCGAGCTAGTGAGGTTTTATTCTACCTCAGATTTAACCAACTAGCGCGGCCGTGCTAAGACAGAGCGCAGCCCACACTAGTTGGGTTTCTTTCTGTGTCGCATCATTATACTAGCGCGCCCGCGCTAGTCCAGCTAAGTTCCGCATTTTTTTTTCTTTTTACTCTTTTAACCCATTTAACTCAAACCACACCCGTCCTACCCCTTCGGATTTCCCTAATCTCTATTCCTCTCCCACACGCCTACCCAACCCTAACCCCTCTTCTTCTTCTTCTTCATCCATTCCTCCATTCTTCCTCCTCCATACCCAGCCACACACAGCACCACCTTCCTTCTCTTACTCAATCTTTATACTTTTGCTCTCATTCCCTCTACTGGTATGTGTTTCTCTCTTTAATTTTGTTTGTAGTTCATTAATTTCATTATTTTTTTTAGTTTCTTTTGTTTATTTTTACTTTGTATTGTAGAAGGTAGTCTTATTTTAGGTAGAAACATATGTTAGTAGTTAGGTTGGGCTTAAAATTAAAAACATACAAATTGTGGATGTGTGGTGTGTTGATTGGGTTATTGTGGTGGTGTTCCTTGTGTTGAAGGATGGTTGGGGCTTAAAATTAACCATTAGCCACCATGTATTTGTTAAAATGCCTCTTTGGAGGAAGTGTTGTTACCAACTCCGTGGTGAAGTCTGAGTAGCGACGGTTTGGTCACCTGATTGAACTATTTGCAGGTACCATGGCTCCTAGCAAACGCCAAGCAATAGGTTCCTTCTCCAGCCGCCCCGCTACAGCCAACACTGGGGGATGGCCTCAAAAGTCAGTTGATACAAGGCCCTTCAATAGTCAAAAGTTCATGTCCTCCAAGGCACAGGAGAAGTTTAACAAAAAAAGAGGCCAAAACAATTGTACCGGAACAAGCCAACGATCCCAATGCACTGGGGACTACCTGCCCAAATATACCATTCGAGTTGAGGCGGCGGCACCTGGATATATTTTTTGAGGAGCCTATCACTGCAAATGTCATGCTTGTTAGGGAATTCTATGCAAACCTCCCAGAACATGATGACTACATGGTTACACTGCGCAAGAGACCGGTCAATGCTTCTTTGGAGAATATCCGAACTCTATACAGGCTTCCTCCACCAGCTTAGGGGTATGTGGATGCATACCAAACATACAGTGCAAAGCATACTTCCTGGTCCACATTCACCGACACTATCTGTCAGCCGGGAGCCACTCTTCAGTAGTACAAATATGGGAATAAGTTCCACTCCTCCGCCCTTAAGTTTGAGGCCAAATGCTGGTTTTACTTTATCAATAGCCGCCTCCTACCCTCCAAGAACCTATCAGAAATGAATATCCCTCGAGGGTGCCTAATTTGGTGCTTCATGAATAATGCTCCATTTGACATGGCCAGGTTCATACACGATGAAATGTTCCAGCGGGTGCGGGTTCAACACTATGGGTTATAATACCCGTCTCTTGTCACTCGATTGTGCCTTCAAGCCAATATGCCGAGCAACCTTGCTTTAGATGGTTGAGTTCCTGTGGTACATCCTTTCATGGCTGAATGGGTCACTACGGGCAAGGAAGTGGTAGCCACTGAGGAATTGATTGGCCATGATTCAGATGATGATGATGACGCGGAGGAGGAGGAACAACAATAGGTAGCTGATGAGGTGGAAATGGTAGGTGATGAGCATCCAGCGCAACCACAGGCTGAGGAAGTTACAGGCCCGTCTAGGGCCAGTCGGAGACAGCGATTAGACTGCATGGAGCAGGAGATAGTTGAAATACGAACCTCAGTGACTGACCTGGGGACTCGTGTTGATCAAATGGCAACCCAACAGAAAAAATCAGAAAAACGGATGATGGGTTGGCTCTATGCATTAGGTTGGGCGTGCAATGCAGACGCCGGCTCTGTCTCCGACCAGGATTCAGCTGTCAGGGAAGTTCCCTTTTCCCTTCTTTTAATTTACTTGGCCATGAGGACATGTCCTCAATTTAAGTGTGGGGTAGGGGATAGGGATACTTCATTGTATGTTATAATTGTAACAATTAACTGTTTTCTTTGGTTGTTTTGTCTTGCTTTGATTATGTTGGTGGTATAATAATAGTCATTAGGTAAGTGAAAATAGTAAGTGACTTGTCCCGACGACGGATCTCTTTCAGCGAGGTTCTTGAGGGACTAAGTCGAGAAAAAAAATAGAATATAGAGACCCTTCTTGATGACAGATACTTTAGACAATTTTGTTGAGGGAAGTAGTCTAGAGAAAATACCAAAAAGATTTTTTATTTTATTTTTAGGTAGTGTAACAACTTCCCCCTTGATTTTTATTTAGGCCACGGTTCTTTTTCAAGAGTTTAACTTGAACCGGGTATAGGTAGTTTTTGTTTTTATTTTAGGTTAGGATTAATGGACTACGATTTAAAATCGAAGAAGAAAAACCCTTAGCATTTCTACACCTGAACACGATAGACGCTAGAGTGTAACGCTTAGCTTCAAGGGTTGAATCTTGTTTAAGTGCCTTAAAAATTATATGTTTGTACCTAACTTGAACACTCAAAAAGAGAATGTCTTGATAAACTAATCCGTAGTGAGTCATGTTCCATGTGTGTGTGAGTATTACGGTATTCCATGCTTTACATTTGATGCCTAGAACTTGCCCTGTGTGTATGCGAAATGAAATAGTAGCTTCATTCAGTTTTAGAAGGGATATAGGCATTTCTTTGTTGAGCCAGACATATAAAGTAAACCCACCTGAATATATTACATCTTAGTTAACCCTGTTGAACCTATAAGCTTGTTTCTTTGGCAACCACATTGTGAACCTTACCCAATTATTTGAATAGCCTGCTGTTTGAACCCTTTTTCCTCTCACTAAGCACTAGAATAGTATTGAAAATATGCAAAGGCAAAAGTGTGGGGTAGTGGTTTGGTTTTTGAAGTGGAACCATGGAAATAAAAAAAAGGTGCAGAATGTTGAAGTATATAAAGAGAAGCACCACGAAAAAAAATTATTTTAACTTGTATAGTGATTGATAAGTTGTAGCTTGTATAAATTGCACCTAATGGATGGGGAATGTTTAAATAAATGTGGTGGAATGTTTGGCTGACACAATGATAATCTTGAAGTTTAAGGTAAATGTATTAAAAGTGCTTAAGGAGGTTAGTACTATATCCAAATATATCCTACTCGTCCCTTAGCCTATATTACAACCAAATAAAGACCTATTCATATTAGATTGAGTGGGGCTCGATTATAGAGTACTACACTATGAGCAAGCCTATGGTGCATCTTTGTGGCATGTGAATATTCTTTTTGAGAGCAAGTGAATTTTTTTATCTTAGTTATTAATTGTCCTAAATATCATTGTATATGAAACTACTTTCTTGTGTAATGTGAGGGCATATGATTCACAACGAAAAGATAAGTCTTGACTCTCGTATAAAGTGGTTTGAGTAAGTGTGAATGTTGCATGGTACGAAAGATTTGATTCTTGAGGTAAAGTTGCTCACTACTAGTTGCAAATTTTGTAAAATGTTCATGATGTGAGTCATTAAGGGAAAAGCTTAGAAAAGAAACCTTGTAGGATTTAAGTGTGGGGTGTTGATAATAGGCTAAATTGTATAGTTTGGCCTACGTTCGGGCTCTAACTTAAGGTTGCTTTACTATTGTAAGTGTGTAAATAATGCAAAAATTGGCTCTAATGGTGGATTTATATTTCACAGGAGTACAATAATCAAATGAGGACTTATGATGGGGATTCGGGCAAAAAATTGGAGTTAATGAACGAAAAAAGGAACAAAGCCCGTCGGCAGTGGAAAACCCCACTAGCGCGGCTTTAGCGCGCCTGCGCTAGTCCAGCAGTCCGAAATAGAATGAAACCCTACTAGCGCGGGCAGTAGCGCGGCCTTAGCGTGCCTGCGCTAGTCCAGATGCGGGGAAGGTGTTTTAAAAAGGGCAAATTCAGAAGTCCAAACAAATTCACACAAACTATAAAAGGTTTAACATGTCCAATAAAATAGGGAGTTAGAGTTTTTGAGAAGAAGCAAGAGAGGCAAGGAGGCAACTTGGAAAATAATTTTTATCTCTCTACTTTGTTCTTCTATCATTGACTATGAATTCTTTTGTAGTTTTCATCATTGTTATGAGTAGCTAAATATTTTAATCTAAGGTTTTGGTGAAACCCGTTGGGGATGAATTGGCTGTTATAATTAATATAGATTTGAATTAGTTGTTAGTCTCTATTTGTTCAACTACGTTTTGATTGTGGTTGATTGAAAGGATCCTCAATTAGCCGTTCCTATTTATTATATATCTGCTTGAAAGAGAGTGAGTGCATATTTAGGTAGTTGTTTGAACAACATCAGTCCCGGAGTTATAGACGAGAGTCATAACGGAGGGTTTAGAGGTTGGATTAGAGTTAACGATACCTGGGGTGCAATCTAAGTGAACTGTAATGTGAATCTAGCTAGCGTAGCTTGAGAGAGTGCGTCTAGTAAATTATCATA
>MU683618.1:143875-174031 GCA_026770625.1 Nicotiana glauca
ATAACTTACCTTCACATTGATGATGAAAATCCCCTCTTGAAGCTCTCCAAAAATCGTCCATACTTTGAAGAAATGAAGAAAAATGAGCTAAACCCGCTAAAATATCATTCTGCCCAGGTATTTATTCATCGTGATCGCGGAAAATGCTTCGCAATCGTAAGAGCAATTTTTCCAGCCCATATTTTACCCTTCGCGATCGCGGAAGAGGCTTCGCGAATCGCGGAGAACAAATGCCCAGCTCTTTAGGACAGTAGTATAACGGTCATAACTTTTTGCACACAACTCCAAACGATAAATGGTTGAATGTTCTGAAAACTAGACTCAAATATTTACAACTTTCATGTGTTAGTAATTTCCCAATTCTTTATATATTTCTAGATATGGTCCATCAAAGTTAGCCCATGTGCAATACGACTTTCTTCTTCATCTTCCCGGACACCCTGTAGTGTAACAGCCATACATTTTCGTACACAAATCCAAATCATGAATGATTTACATTTCTAGAAACTAGACACAAAGGACTAAAACTTTCATTTTTACATCATCTCTAAATTCCTTATAGGTTGTGAGATATAATCTTCCGAAGTGAGATCAACGCAACAGAAAATTTATTCTACGCAATCTCGAAATGCCTTACGCGATCGCGATTCACTGGCAGATTTCTCACATTTTACTCACTGCGATCGCGACCCATTGTACGCGATCGCATAGAACACTGCTTCAGACAAAATCCAGCAATTAAAAATGACCTAGAAATGGTCTGAAACCACCCCGAAACTCGCCCGATACCTCCGGGACCTCAACCAAAGGCACATATAAGTTCTATTACCTTATTCAAACTTGCTCGAGCCATCAAAACACTACCTTTAACATCGAAATCATCAAATTTCATCAAATCAAAGCCTAAGTTTAACTAGAACTTTCAAAACTCGCATCCGATCAAAAATCAGACCTAAACACCTCCGAATCAACTGAAATTTTGCAGACAAGTCCAAAATGACATAACGAAGTTACAACAACTCTCGGAATTCTATTCCTACCCTCGGATCAAAATCTCACTTATCAACCGGAATTCGCCAAAATACTAACTTTGCCAATTCAAGCTTAATTCTACACCGGTCATCACAAAAATATTCCGGACACACTCCTAAGTCCCAAATCACCTAACGAAGCTATCCGAACCACAAAATTCACTTTTCGAGCTCTCTAACACATAAGTCAATATCCGGTTGACTTTTCCAACTTAAGCTTCCTTAAAAGAGACTAAGTGTCTCAAACTTACCAAAATCATTCCGAAATGACTTTAAATTTTGCACACAAGTCACATTCGACATTACGGACTTGCCCCAACTTTCGGAATCGCATTCCGACCCCGATATCAAAATTTCCACTTCCGTCGAATTTTCTCAAAAACCTTGAAATTTCTGTATTTAGCCAAATGATTTCAAAATGACCTATGGACCTCCGAATTCACTTTCGATCGCGCTCTCAACTCCAGAATCACTATACGAAGCTATTCCCAGTCTCAAAATGCCAAACGGACATTAATAACACTGAAATGCATTTTAAGTCAAACTGATACAATTTCTTCTAAAATGCTAACTTCCACAATAGGCGCCAAAACGCTTCCTGGTTATCCAAAACCCGATCTGGGCATACGCCCAAGTCCGAAATCATCATACGAACCTGCTGGAACCTTCAGATCCCAATTCCGAGGTCATTTACTCAAAATTCCAATCTAGTTCATTTCTTAAACTTTAAGCTTTCTAAATGAGAATTATCCTTCCAAATCCATTCTGAACTTATCAAAATTCAATTCCGACCACGCATACATTTCAATATACCTGAAATGAAGTTGTTCATGCCCTCAGACTACGGAAATGACGCGCCAGAGCTCAAAACGACCGGTCGGGTCGTTACAAGTATGTACTTAATTTATGTCTTTAGAGCATTTTCTAACTAAAAGCCCTTCCCTGTATAAAGGGGGGAGTTGTGTAAAGCATGGAACGTTTTGAATGATAATACAAACTCTCTCTAACATTACATTTGCTCTCTCATATTCCTAATATTGTTTCCATTCTTTCTGATTCTACTAACATTCAACATCATTATTTATATTGATTACGCAGATTATCCTGGAGTTTATTATTCTCGATTACGATTTACCTCTTCAACTATATTAATTGATTTGCTCGAAAAGTATTGTTCAACTTTTGAGTCAAATAATTTGGCGTCGTCTGTGGGGATTTCGGTAATCGAAGTCATAGTTCATGTCTAGGATATCAAGAAAAACGATCTCTATACCTCGAACTCTGTAGAGCTAACAAATGGCAGACAAATAGTCAAGGCTGAAAATGATAGCAGATGTCTCGACCAACCTTATAGGCCCTCTCAATGAGGCTGATAGAGAAATCACCGCAAATACAACACCATGTAGCATCCCAGAGGAGGGATTCTCACCCTCTACGCTCGAAGATCTAACGATCTTGCAAGAAAAAGAAGCTTCAACGTCCGCAGTAAAAGAAACACCCCCAGTAGTTAAGAAGTTACTGGATGAATGGCTGACAAACTCCCTAAGTGTCATGCTCAAGAAACCACCTCAAGAAAATCCAAAAGACTCATCGACGACAGAAATCGCGGCTGCCATCGATGGACCAAACGTTATGCGAGCAAGCAGCGCTCACACCGGAATCAACACGGACGACAATGCACTCACAACCATCCTCAGGAAAATGGAAGAAAAGGAGAACGAGAACAAAGCGCTTCGTGATCAAATGAAGGAGCACCAGGAAAGGGTAGACAAGATACCCGGAGCTCCTAAACTGCTGCCAAAATGTGACGTAGGAAGGTTCGTTGAGCAACCGTACAGCGAAGAAGCTGCTCCTCATTTGATCCCTAAAACCTTCAAGATGCCCTCATACCTGAGAATATATGACGGGACCACAGACCCAGAAGATCACTGGTCCATTATGTAATAGCTGTGAAAGGTAACGACCTAACAAAAGAACAGGTGTCATCCGTATTATTAAAGAAGTTCGGTGAAACTTTAACAGGAGGGGCGTTGACATGGTACTCTCAGCTAGCAGCCAGAGCAATATCAACGTTCAAAGAAATGGCGGATAAGTTCGCCACCTCCCATGCGGGAGCAAAGAAGGCTGAAGCAAGAGTCAATGATATCTTTGCAATCAGACAGACAACAGGCGAAGGACTCAGGGACTTCCTGGCGCGATTCAACGGGGTAAGAATGAGCCTGCCTAACGTATCAGAAGGAATGGCGGTTTCCACCTTCCAAAACGGGTTGAATAGAGATGGGTCGAAAGCAACCAAGAAGCTACTTAGCCGACTAATGAAGTATCCCCCCACAACATGGGAGGAGATCCACAATGCCTACTGCGCAGAGGTAAGGGCAGACGAAGACGACCTTAATGGCCCAACCCTGCGGTTGACATCAGTACAGACTAAAAGCAGGAGAGATCAATGTAACGATGGGCGATAGGATCCACTCCCATGGTTCAACAAAGAAAGGCATCAGCCTTATGTCAGAGCCCCTAACCTACCTCCTCCGAGACACCTGGATGCCTTGCAACGACATACCGCTACACTTTAGAATGAAAGAGGTATGCCTCTGTATTATCTGCTCATAACTTTTGTGTCTCACCTTCAGAAATAGTGTATGCACTGGAGAAGATGGGCCCAAAGGTACACTGGCCACAGAAAATGAAATCAAATCCTAGCGCAAGGAAATCAAACGTCCGATGTAAATTCTACCAGGAAAGGGGACACAGGACTGAAGATTGCATAGGTCTACAACAAGAAGTAGTCAGAATGCTGAACCAAGGATATATGAATGAGCTACTTAGCGACAAAGGAAGATCTAACTTCGCCAGGGGACTGACCAATCTCAAGGACCGCCGAAACCTCCGTCCCTGACATGGACCATACAGATGATCGTCGACAGCAGCGGCGACTCGACGATCAACCACGTAAAGATCACCATCACACACAAGTTGAAGCGCATGATCACTCACGAGCGGTATGACGACTTCGAAGATAGTATCACCTTCGATAAGTCTGATGCCGACGGTTTGTCTTTCCCCCATTATAATGCTTTAGTTATAACCTTATGAATTGTTGATACTGATGTAAAGAGAGTCATGGTAGATGACGGAAGCGGAGCGTGTATTATCCACCTGAGGGTTCTCACGCAAATGAGGCTTGAGGATAAGGTAATACCGTATTGCATAACACTGACAGGTTTTAACAATGCAGTAGAACATACCTCTGGAGAAATATCACTGCCGGTCCTGGAAGGAGGAGTCACGCTAGAAACCACATTCCACATCATGAACTAGGAAACGGCTTACAATGTTATCATAGGACGTCCATGGATACACGCCATGTGAACCATCCCCTCAAGTCTCTATTAGGTAATCAAGTTTCCCACCCTATGGGGAATATTCAATATCCTGGGCGAGCCACACACCGCCCAAGAATGTTACCGGATCGCCCAAGATTGCACTCATACCAAGCAACTGAAAGGGGCAAGCGCGGAAGCATAGCAATCAGGCTTGTCAGGAACCAAACTCAACCCGACAATAGAGGGCATCAGGGACCCAGATGTCGTAGAAGCTTGCAAAGCGACAATCTAGGACCTCGACCCTATCATGTTGGACAATACCGAAAGTTCAAAAAAATCCTGCATCGAGCATAACCTCTCCGACCCAGGTAAGTACCATGAATTCTTAACTAACCATGCAAGTTTGTTTGCCTTCTCCCATTCAGATATGCCAGGGATCCCAAAAGACATCACCATTCACAAACTGAACGTCGACCCACTTTATCCGCCCGTGCGGCAGATAAGGAGGAAATTCAACACCACAATCAATAATGCAAACAATGAGGAAGTAGATAAACTGCTGGCCAACGGTTCCATCAGAGAATCAAAGTACCCACAGTGGGTCGCCAATGTGGTCATGGTAAAAAAGAAAAGTGGGAAATGGAGGATATGTGTAGACTTCACCGACTTGAACAAGGCGTGCCCGAAGGATTCCTTCCCATTGCCTTACATCGATCAGTTGATAGACGCAACAGCCGGGCATGAGCTGCTAAGATTCTTGGATGCCTACTCTGGCTACAACCAGATTCTGATGGCCGAAGAGGACCAAGAAAAGACGACCTTCATTACCTACCAAGGGACTTACTGCTATAAGGTGATGCCCTTCGGACTCAAAGATGCCGGTGCAACATACCAAAGTTTGGTCACCAAGATGTTCAAAGAACAGCTCGGCAAGATAATGGAGGTCTACATCGACGACATGCTAGTAAAATCGGCTAAAAAAGAGGACTATATCGACCATTTAAAGCAAGACTTTGAGATATTAAGACAGTACGGGATGAAGCTAAACCCAGAAAAATGTGCTTTCGGCGTGGCTTCAGGAAAATTCTTGGGTTCCCTTGTATCACAGTGTGGTATCGAAATCAACCCAGACCAGATCAAGGCCATAGACATAATACCCGAAATCCTAAATAGCAAGAAGCAAGTGCAGAAACTAACGGGGTGAATAGCCGCTTTATCCAGGTTCATCTCACGATCCTCGGACAGATGCCATAAATTCTTCAACATACTGAGAAAAGATCAAGGGCTGTAATAGAACAAGGAATGCATCGAAGCACTAAGGAAACTGAAGGAATATCTGTCTTCTTCACCTTTGCTCGTCAAAGCATATCCCGACGAGTGCCTACTCGTCTACCTGGTGGTGTCGGAAGTCGCTTTCAGTGCCGTCCTAGTTTGTGAAAATAAAGGTACGCAATCCCCTATTTACTATATCAGAAAAACCTTGATAGATGCCGAAACGAGGTATTCGCACCTCGAGAAGCTGGCTTTGGCATTAGTCGTAGCTTCACGAAAGCTTAGACCCTACTTTCAATGCCACCCCATAAAAGTAAAAACGACCTTCCCTCTAAGGGGCATCCTACACAAGCTCAAACTCTCGGGTAGGCTCGCCAAATGGGCCATAGAGCTCAGTGAACATGACATAACCTATCATCCGAGAACCACCATCAAGTCAAAGGTACTTGCCGACTTTTTCTCCGACTTAAGCACGGGGATATTGCCAAAGTGGAACAAGAGGCCCTCCGCGCCTCTGCACACACCGACCTCTAGACCCTCTACACTGACGGCACTGCAAATGCCTCGGGATCGGGACTGGAACTCGTTTTCGAAGTCCCCACGGGAGAAGTAATTCACTAGTCCATACGATGCCCCGAGATGACTAACAATGAAACCGAGTATGAAGCTGTGATTGCAAGTATGAAGCTAGCCATCAGATACGGAGCCCTCGGCTCGTCCTCCATTGCGACTCTCAACTCGTAGTAAACCAAGTCGCCGGAACCTACCAAATCAAGGAACAGAGACTACAAAAATACCATTCTAAAATCCATAAGATGATGCCGGAGTTCGACGAATGCCGCTTTGAGCAAATTCCCAGGGGACAAAACGTCAAAGCAGAGAGCCTGGCAAAGCTGGCCGCAGCAACCAAAAATATCAACAAAAAAAAGTGGTCACTCTCTTCCATTGAGCCGTCGGCCACGTCAAGGTACTCTTTTAAAACTTGACTTGGGACTGGAGCAACCAGTTTGTATCCTACCTGCAGGACAGGACACTCCCACGCGACAAAAAGGAAGCCAAGAAGCTTCGGGTGCAAGCAGCCCGCTACAGCCTGATAAACCACGATCTCTACAAGAGAACGTTCAGTGGTCCCCTTGCTAAATGTCTCGGACCACACCAGACGAGGAAAGTATTAGAAGAAGTGCATGAAGGCCATTGTGGCACCCATACGGGGAACCGCGCTCTTGTCTAATGCCTCATACGCACCAGCTACTACTGGCCCACCATGAAGAAAGAGGCAGCGGACTACGTCCGAAAATGTGAACAGTGCCAAAAGTATGCCCCTATGATACACCAGGCAGGAGAACTCCTCCATTCGGTCACTTCGCCATGGCCATTCATAAAATGGGGAATGGATATAATCGGCCCTGTACCTGTAGGACGAGGCAAGGTATGCTTTCTGTTAGTTTTAACTGATTATTTTTCTAAATGGGTGAAACCAGGTGCGTACACACAAGTACGCGAGCAAGAGGTAATCGCATTCATATGGAAAAACATCATATGACATTTTGGCGTTCCCAAAGAGATCAGTTGTGATAATGGGCCCCAGTTCATCGGCAAAAAGACAACTGAATTCTTCGAGAAATGGCACATCAAGAGGATACTCTCCACCCCATATCACCCCGCTGCTAACGGTCAAGCCGAGTCCTCCAACAAAACAATACTGAACATACTAAAAAAGAAGATCGAAGAAGCCAAAGAGCTATGGCCCGAATTACTACCTGAAGTATTATGAGCATACCGGACTACACCCAAATCCAATACGGGGGAAACACCGTATTCGCTGGTCTATGGAACTGATGTCGTTATACCCGTCGAAATCGGAGAACCTAGTGTGAGATACTTCCATACTAGTGGAGTGGACAATGATGACAGCAGGTTACAAGACCTAGACGAAGCCAAAGAACGAAGGGACATGGCCCATATAAGCATGGCCGCTCAAAACAACAAGCAGAAAGATATTACAACAAGAAAGCAAAGATAAGATCGCTTAGAGTCGGCGACTATGTCCTCAAAGCCAAAATACTGGCATCAAAAGATCCGAACGAAGGAAAGTTAGGAACTAACTGAGACGGGCCATACAAAATCACAGCAGCAACGAGCAACGGAGCATTCCAACTAGAAACAATGGAGGGAAAACCAATCCCAAACAATTGGAACATCGCCCATCTCAAACACTTCCACTTCTGAAAGACGTATCTCAAGTTGTACTCTTTTTCCATTGCCCGAGTTTTGTCCCAATTGGGTTTTCTCGGGGAGGTTTTTAATGAGGCGACGAAGGGGACGCCCGATGGAACATGGAGCACAAGTTCACCATATCGGCCCACCGACATGGTCCGCAGGCCGACATAGTGAAGGGACTACCATAGATCCTCCATTATTCTCCATTGTATGATTCTCCATTTCTATCCATTGTATGAACATAATTCTCCATTGAATGAATAAAGATCTCCATTGTATGAACAGAATTCTCCATTGAATGAACAAAGATCTCCATTGTATGAACAGAATTCTCTATTGAATGAACAAAGATCTCCATTGTATGAACAAGATATCCATTACAAGAGCAAGAAATAGTCGACACTCCACGACGGATACTACTTCTGACGACAGTCGAAGTAATATTCCAACAGCTAAGGCCATCAACTAGTTTGACCTCGTTCGAACCACGACGGATACTACTTCGATGACAGTCGAAGTAACATCCCAATGGTTAAGGCCATAGACCAGTTCGACCTCGTTCGAACCACGACGGATACTACTTTGACGATAGTCGAAGTAACATCCCAATGGCTAAGGCCATCGACCAGTTTGACCTCGTTCGAACCACGACGGATACTACTCCAACGACAGTCGAACTAACATCCCAATGGCTAAGGACATCGACTAGTTCGACCTCGTTCAAACCACGACAAATACTACTTCGACGACAGTCAAAGTAACATCCCAATGGCTAAAGCCATCTACCAGTTCGACCTCATTCGAACCATGACGGATACTACTTCGACGAAAGTCGAAGCAACATCCTAAACGGCTATTCGACCTCGTTCGAACGAGGATGGATGCTACCTCGATGACAGTCGAAGCAACACCCTAATGGCCAAAGCCAACAACAACTCGACCTCGTTCGAGCCACGGCACGACCAAGTAACGATCGACGAAAATCTCTACGAAAATTAAGCATTACGACAAATAAACAACAGCAAAGGTAAAAATTATATTACAGCAAAAATACATTTTTCATTTTCCCCCACGGACAAGTCCCAGCATATTGCACAACCCAAAAAAGAAAATAAAAACTCACGTTACAAACTCACGACTGCTCGTCGCCCCCCCCCGAAGGGTAAGCATCGTTAAACCAAGAGCTAGAGTCAAGGTGGTTGACATCTTTAGAAGTAGGCCCCTCCCCATCAGGGGAATCGGAGCAATAACCACAAACGTCACGAGAAATGCGGGCTTCGTCCCTCCTTGCTCAGACCTCTTCCTTAGTTGCCTGACACGCGGCGTGAAGATCACTATAAATATCGAGCTTAGCCTCCGCATAAATCCACATTTCATGTGCACTTTGACATGCACTCGTATCTAGCGAGGACGAGATAAGGAAGGCTGAGAAAGCCTGTTAACTTCCGCCACCTGTGCATCAAGTTCGACAGTTAGAGCTGCCACCTTCCACTGCAAGTCAGCATTCTCCGCTGCCACCCCGCGACTTAACTCCAATTCGTCCTCCTTCACCCTGAGGAGATCCTCCAACTCACTATTACGGGCCATGGTCCTTACCAGCCCGCTCTCCTCCTCCTCCAACTTACTATTACGGGCCACGGTCCTTACCAGCCCGCTCTCCTCCTTCTCCAACTCACTATTACGAGCCACGATCCTTACCAGCCCGCTCTCCTCCTCCTCCAGCTCAGTCCCTCCGTGTTCTGACTAGGACTGCCCTCATTCAACCTCTGTGTGATGCTTGGAGCGGTACTTCCAATATTTTCTTAACATCCTCTTAAAGACGGTGGTCCATTTCTGCTCACGGCGCCCCCTCTCCACCTCCAGGATGAGGATCTAAGAAAGAAGAAGGAAAGCATAAGCAAGCACGCCTCAAGCCAATCTAACAAAATGCGGGAGGAATAAAGGGGATAGAAAAATACCTGCAAGGACATGCCGGAAACCCTCCGAGAAAGCTCCGCATCCTCCATCTCCCTAAGCGACTCGCTCTCAGGAGCGGCACATAACAGAGTCAGGCCCTGAACGTCCTGCTCGCTATTTGAAATCAAGTTGTAGGCCGCCGAGATTGTAATACGACGGTGAGAGCTATCGGTCATCATCTCCACATGGGTAAGACCACCCACAAACTCGTCGACATCCTCTTGAGCGATGTTGGAGTCTAATTTCTCCACCTCGTCAGTGGACCCCTCGGGAGGGGCCGATGACCCTCCCTCGGTAGGACACGCAGAACCAGCGGTCAGAGCGGTACCCCTCTGCACAATCGACCTCCTAGAAAGAATAGCGTCACCTATGAATGAAGGCCTAGGCACCGGTCGCGGTGCCTCACTCTCCTCGTCTTCAGTGGCCACCGTTTTCTCCTTCTCGAGCCGCCGTCGTTTCCTTTCTGGCGACTCTTCCTCATCAGAAGCCTCCCCCATGGATTGAAAAGTCGGCGCCAATGATGCCGATTCCCACATAACCATGGTCGTAGAGGTAACCCCTATAAGGGGGAAGGAGACAGGTCCTCCCCGAACGGACTCAACCAATGTATTGTGGATGTCTAAAATGACGTTCGATCGTGCAGAAACGGGAATGGCCACTTTCTTCCTTGAAGCGCCTCGACCTGTCACCCAAATGAAAAGTAAGTGAGTAGGAATGCAGGGTTGACGAAGACAAGTGAAAAAACCGAAAATCTACCTGAAGGAACTTTGGGGCCGTAATGCTCCATGAAGGCGGGCCAAGTGCGGGTCTCCTCCGCATAAGGTAATAAGCTAGCGACCCATCTCCTGAGGTTGGAAACGGGTCGAAGAGGATGAACCATAGCTGCAATGTGAGTGTTAGAATCGCAACAGTTGCAAACAATAAGGAATAGAACAAACCACACTACTTATGTTTCGAGTTCCACCTCTCCGGGAACCCGGCAGGATTGGAAACCAGATGCTCGGTCCTAATGTAAAAATATCGGTGCAAAAATGCTCGACTCCCCCGATCGTTGGTCTTGACTATCAATTCTCTCATGCCAGGGCTCCGCAAATGCACCATAGTCCAACAATTGAAGGAGGTGGTGAACTGTGACCTCACACCCGACTGACTCTGCATACTTCATCAATAAGAGCAGTATCTTCAAAGTATACGGCGTAAGCCGAGTCGGGAAAATATTGTAAAATCGGCAGAATTCCTCTGCTAAGGGAGGAAGAGGAATATTATAACCAATCACAAAGGGATATTCATAAAAAGTGCAATATCCAGGTCGGTGAACATCCACGTGATTCCCCTCCACCGGAACCATTTCTACATGGGCAGGTACGTCATATTTCACCCGCAAGTCATCTAAATGATTCGGTAGCGACAGGGAGGCCTCCAAAACTGGAACGGGAGAATCTTTATTGAAGTAACTACGGGTTGAGGTGTTCTGCGGCAGTAGCGTCTCTACGGTGAGAGGAGTCAAGTCCTCCTCTTCCTCCGCCCTTCTACCGACAGAAGCCGGCAGCATGTTTGATGGGTCAGCCACCGGGACCCTCTCATTACCCCTACAAGGTTTAGGCATGACGTCAGAGAAGAAAGAGTTACGCACAAAAGCAATCGGGGAAAGGTAAATTTTCTATCAAAAGCCCACCGGAAAGCAAGAGATATACACTGAGAAAGGAGTGTCTCAACAAATGATCAAAAATCCGTACAAAGTTAAACCCTCCCCTATTTATAGGGTTGGTAAGCGCCAGAATCGAAAAGGCATAATTTGAACCAGCGTGGGAAACCAAGTGTCAGATTTGTTGGTCCCTTGCCCCGAGGATACTCGCATTGATGGAATCTGTGGGAACTGACATCGTATGGGGAGAAGCGTTACATTTTGGTGATTAGACAGTCATGATGACTGTTTCATACATATCACATCGTAAGCCGTTGGCACGGTCAAACACTCCCAGAATGAAGGTATCGGTTCCTCCCCACGGGGACGCATCTCATTGCGACCCCGACGTGCTGAGGGACTAACTGTATGGGGGCGAATTTGACCCACCACATCTCTTAGCGAACACGACTGGTCGTGAGCACATCAATTCCGTAAGAAGAGCGGCTTGTGAGCAAAAGCAGGGACGTCCTTATGACCATGTTGGGTCTTAGATAGTATGTACTTAATTTATGTCTTTAGAGCATTTTCTAACTAAAATCCCTTCCCTATATAAAGGGGGTCTGTGTAAAGCATGGAATGTTTTGAATGATAGTACAACCTCTCTCTAACATTACATTTGCTCTCTCCTCTCTCTAGAATTTCGGTTCTCATATTCCTAATATTGTTTCCACTCTTTCTGATTCTACTAACATTCAACATCATTATTTATATCGATTACGGAGATCATCCTGGAGTTTATTATTCTCGATTACGATTTACCTCTTCAACTATATTGATTGATTTGCTCGAAAAGTATTGTTCAACTTTTGAGTCAAACAATAGTACGGGGGTGACTTGGAATTTTGAGCTTGTTTCAGTAAATGCTTACTTGATTACACGTTTGACTTAGTTGAAATTATTTCAAGACTAAATTACACTCTGAGTCCATAATGTATGTCACTACTACTTCGAGCTTTATCTTCGTAGTACGAAAAGCCTATACTTTGAAATATTTTGAAGCAGGGACATTTATAGGCATATAAATTTTATGTAAGTTAAATTCATATAATAATTGGGACTATATTTTAAATTCAAGATAAATTAGTTCAAGTAAATGTATTGGGCTAATATAATTGGATTAATTATATGTCCAATATATATGGCTTAAATAAATAAGTCTTAATCCATTGGGCTAGTCTATTTGGTTGGGCTACAAGTGATGAGCTCACTTCATTAAGCCCAATATGCCATTTTCCTTGAGTCCCAATTTGGTGCCACGTGTCAAATGACGTGGGCCGACAAGTCAAACAGAAGAGCCAATGCATAGGACCATGCCACGTGTCAAAATGACAAGGCATGCCAAGTCACATTAAAAGGCTAATGAAATCGTGCCACGTGTGCAAGTAATATGTTTTGGACAATCAAATGTGGCCATGTCACATTTTAATTTGATTGATCGGAAAGATTTTATTCTTATCACAATTCCTCCCTTCCACAACTATAAATAATAGCCTTCTTTTGTTGCTTTGTATTTTTCCCTTTTGTTATCTGTTAGAATTCTTGTAAAATATTTATCAAGACATATTTTTTGTCTTCTTGAAATTCTACCAACATTTTTACGAATCGAATTTACATATTTGTGTTAAAGTTTTAACTCAGTTATTTTTGCTTGATGTTTAAATATGTTTTCATTGCTAGGTAATTTTTTGTGGAATTAAAGCAATGACACGTTAAGATCAATATAAGGTGCAGTTAAATCCCCGAGGAGGAGTAAAAGAAGAAGACGGTATCATGGTGTTGTAGAAGAATTGTGTATCTTGAATGCTTTGAAATTTAGAATTATATGTGACTTTCTTACCTGTTGTGGAATGTAATTTTTTTTTATTCTTAGCTATGTTAAAGAATTTGCATATATATATATATATATATATATGTGTGTGTGTGTGTGTGTGTGTGTGTGTATATGTGTGTGTGTGTGTGTGTGTGACGACCCGACCCGTCGTCTCACGAGCTACTGCCCCGTCCTTCCCATTTTCTACTTCAATATGCTTCATTATCAGTGTCTTGCGTGATCGAGTTGGTTTGGAGTGATTTTGATAAGAAATGAGACACTTAGTCTCTTTTAAGAAGGCTTAAGTTAGAAAACTTAACCGGACGTTGACTTATGAGTTAGAGGGCTCGGATGTGAATTCTGACGGTTCGGTTAGTTCCGAGAGGTGATTTGTGACTTAGGAGTGTTACCGGAAATAATTTTGGAGGTCCGGTGTAGAATTAGGCTTGAATTGGTGAAGTTAGTATTTTGGCGATTTCCGGTTGATAGGTGAGATTTTGATCCGAGAGTCGGAATAGAATTCCGAGAGTTTCTGTAGCTTCGTTAGGTGATTTGGGATATGTGTACAAAATTTTAGGTCATTCGGACGTGGTTTGGTTGGGTTTTTGATCGAATGCGGGTTTTGAAAGTTTTAAAAGAACTTAGGCTTGAATTTGATGTAATTTGATGGTTTTGGCGTTGTTTGAGGCATTTTGATGATTGGAATAAGTTCGTATGATATTTTAGGAGGTTTTGGTATTTTTGGTTGAGGTCCCGGGGGCCTCGGGTGTGTTTCGGATGCCCAACGGGTCATTTTTGGAAGATTTTGAACTGTTGTTTCTGGTATCTGGTGTTGTTCTTCGCATCCGCGAGGGTCCTATCGCGTTCGCGAAGAAGAATTTGGCCTCTGAGGCTTTTTCCTTCACGTTCGCGAAGAGGGCATCGCGTTCGCGAAGAAGGATTTTCCATCAGGGACTTTATTCTTCGCGTTCGCGAACAGTGCCTCGCGTTAGCGAACAAGGATTTTTTCTGTTGCGCAGGTCCTACTTCGGATGCTCATATCTTTTGATATACAATGCATTTTGAGGTGATTCAAAAATAAAATTGTAGCTCTTTGAATCTAGTTTCAGAAACATATTATAATAGTCATTTGGACATCTGTAGCAAAAGTTATGATCATTATACTAGAGGTTGTCCGAGAAGAGAAAATTTTGGACTTGAACATTTTGTTCTTCGCGTTCGCGAAGAACAATTTTTGAACTTGAACATTTTGTTCTTTGCGTTCGCGACAGGGCATCGCGTTCGCGAAGAAGAAATGGCCTGGGCAGAGAAGTTAAGTTCTGAAAATGGGACTTCGCTCCCATTTTCCATTTTTAGCGATTTGGAGCTCGGATAAGGCGATTTTTCGACAGATTTTTGGAGAGAACAATGGAGTAAGTGTTATTAACTCAATTTTGGTTGTATAACTCGAATCTATTACAACTTTTGGTGTTTAATCTGAGAATTTTTGTTGAAAAGGGTAGAAAACCCTCTTAGATAGAATCACTTATTTGAGGGTCGAAATGATATGGGAATTGAATGATTTTTACATGGTTAGACTCGTGGCGAGATAATTAAGTCGGTGATGTTAATTTTATAATTTTTCGAGACGTGAGCCCGGGGCTTGGGTTGTGCAAATTTCATGAATTTTGATGTTTTTCGAGTCTTTTCGATTGGGTTATGTCCCCTTAGCCTATTGTAATGTATTCATTGTGGTTTTGAGCAGATTCGACGCGCGAGGAGGTCAATTTGGAGGCAAGGGCATAGCGAGCTAGGATTTTGACCGGCTCGAGGTGAGTAATGATTTTAAATGATGTCTTGAGGGTTTGAAACCCCGGATTGCACAACGTAGTGCTATGTTGAGATGAGACATGCATTGTATGATGAGTGCGGGGTCATTTACTATTGGGGATTGTGACTTCGTCCATCCTGGTTGATATTTTACCGCGTATTTGATAAAGACTTATTGTTTTTCACCATGATTTGGGTTATTTCCATAATTGGGCTTCGTGCCGTCTATTTGAAATCCTTTGTGAATTTCCATCACTATTTTCCTCACTAATTAAAATATTATTGGAACTCAGTCCAACTGAATTGTACTGTTTCATGAACTCAGCTACATTTATACTCTACTTGAGATTTAAATGATATTTCTAATGTGGTTTGAGCTGAGCACCATTATTTTACTGATTCCCAAGGGGCTTGTGATTATTTTCTGGACTGATTGAGGCCGAGAGCCATATGTAAGGATATGTTGAGTGATGTGAGGAGGCTTTCAGGCCTCGTGTGTGATGTGAGAAGGCTTTAAGGCCTTATGTTGATGTGACAGGCTTTAAGGCCTTATGATTATATAGCGCTTGGGTCATAAGGGGCCTCTCCCGGAGTCTGTACACCCCCAGTGAGCGCAGATAGCCAGGTGAGTTGGGAGTGAACCCGAGGGGCTGATGCTGTATTTTCGTAAGTTAGGAGTGAGCCCGAGGGGCTGATGTTGTATTTTTGTGAGTTGGGAGTGAGCCCGTGGGGTTGATACTGTACTGAGAGATTTGATATTGAGCCCGAGGGGAAGGTTTCTGATTATTTCTTACTTGTTGAAATTATTTGTCGTCACTGTTTTAAAAGAGATTTATCTGATACTTCACGGTTTCATTGTGTAACTGATTATACTGCTTGAGATAGCGTTATTTATGCCTTTATGAGATTTCATTCTTTCATTCATTATTTATGTTTATTACTCACTGAGTTGGAGTACTCACTTTACTCCCTGTACCTCGCGTGCAGTTGCAGGTATTTTTCACCTGGTAGCGGGTCTTGAGATGATTGAAGATTTTGATATCGTAGCTGAGCAAGGTGACCGCCACCGTTCGCGGCAGCGGACTTCTTCCTTTGATTCAAAACTCTATTCTATATATTATTGGCCTTGTAGTTGTATTTAGTAGACTTTGTAGTAGCTCATGACTTATGACACCCCGATTTTCGAGCATTCCGCACTTATCATTATATTATCCATATTTTAGACTTATTCATGCTAAGTAACTGTTAAAAGAGGTATTGTTGTTTCCGTTGGCTGGCCTTGTCTTCACGAGAGGCACCATCACGACTGGGTTTGGGAATTGGATCGTGACAAGTTGGTATCAGAGCCTAGGTAACTAGGTCTCGCGAGTCATGAGCAGGTTTAGTAAGGGTCTCACGGATCGGTACGGAGATGTCTGTATTTATCCTCGAGAGGCTGCAGAACCTATAGGAAAAACTTCATATTCTTGAGATTCTTATCGTGCGTCCTTGATTCAGCTTGAAAAGTAACTCTTACATTTCCTTCCACGTGATCGTATGCGCGAACAAGCGCTAAGTATTAGATGTGCCTTGATGGCTTGTAAATCCCCGATCGAGGGGCGAGACGTGATCTCTATGAGTGGATGTTGGGCTAGTCTGAAGGACTTGAGGCCGGGTCTTTGCCTATGGCTTGAGCACCGAGGTGCTGATCATGCGAGCAACTGTTTTGAATTTACATGTCTGGTATTGTCCCTATTAGTGGAAATGATGGCTAGATAGCTACGTGATGAGTATGTTAGTACTGCGAGATGTATCTATGTGACTTGGAAGTGAAGAGAGAGGTCTACTAAATGATATATGAACTATTGAGTGTATGATTTCCATTGTGATAGGGTGTGTATCCTCGAGTTATGGGCGCGTGAAGAATCTTTCCATGTCTCCTATTTGGGGGTGAAGTAAATTTCATATTACGGTATGAGTTTAGACTCAGGAAGATTAAGTGATTGTGTAATTTGTATGACAGTGGAAGGTATACAAAAATATTAACTAAAGGTAAAGCTAATGGGTAATTGGCTGATGAGGGGAAACTATTTGTCATACTAGTTAGATAAGTCTGGGAGCTGAGATCGCTTCTGTAAATGTATTATGACGAAATCTATGAGTCGAGGAGCCCACCTTGAAGGTCGAAAACATTAAGGAAAGAAAATGTTCTTACTTGGTTGAATAGCCCAATAATGGAGGATCGAAAGGTATTTTCTATGTGTTACGATTCAAATAGGTGCAACACATGTCCGTGTATCAATTTTGATAATATAATACATGTAATATTGAGATTAATGTTATTGATATACATTATGATGCTTTATCAAGTTGTGGATCTGTTGTTAGGATGGTTTTGGTGATTCTCTGGTAGGTGCATAGGCCCAATTACAAAGGAGACTCTGCCGAAATTTTCGAAAAAAAATTTGGGACTTAGTAAAAAAATTTGGTCGCCTAGAGAGTGGACTTAACTGTGGCGTGAGTGAATGCAAGAATTGCAGGAGAGTTAAAAACTCTAGATGATTTATGTTTCCACAAGCTTATGAAGGAGTGAGTTCAATCTCACTATGGTATTACGGCAACAATAGAGTATATACGTTATGATTTATTGAGCGCGTTTTGATCTATGGCTTTGAGCCAAGTTGGGGAGTTTGTATTAAATAAGTTGATTGCACGGTTAAAGAGCTATATTGTTCTAGTCTGCCACAGAGATGACTCGGTATTATTCGATCCCGATTCCACCTATTCTTATGTGTCCTCATATTTTGCTCATTATTTGGGTACAGCCCGAGAGTTTCTTTCTTTACCTGTTCATATATCTACCCCGGTGGGAGATACTATTTTTGTAGACCGTGTGTACCAGTCATGTGTTGTGAGTATTGAGGGTCTGGAGACCCGAGTTGATCTATTGCTATTGAGCATGGTGGACTTTGATATTATATTGGGCATGGATTGTTTATCTCCGTGTCATGCTATTATAGATTGTCATGCTAAGACAGTTACTTTGGCTATGCCAGATGTACCGCGGATCGAGGGGCGTGGTATGACTGATTATGTTCCTAGCAGAGTAATTTCTTTCTTGAAAGCCCAACGTATAGTTAGGAAGGGTTGTCTATCATATCTAGCTTTTGTGCGAGATGTTGGAGCTGAGACTCCTAGTATTGATTCTGTCCCAGTTGTGAGGGATTTTCCTGATGTATTTCCTGCAGACCTGCCGGGTATGCCTCCGGACAGGGATATTTATTTTGGTATTGACTTGGTGCCGGGCACTCAGCCCATTTCTATTCCACCGTACCGTATGGCACCAGCGAAGCTGAAGGAATTGAAAGAGCAGCTTCAGGAACTCCTAGAAAAAAAAAGGTTCATTCGGCCTAGTGTGTCACCTTGGGGTGCACTAGTCTTATTTGTGAAAAAGAAGGATGGAACAATGAGAATGTGCATTTATTACATACAATTGAATAAAGTAACAGCGAAGAAAAAGTATCCTTTGCCTCGTATTGATAGCTTGGTTATGTGCGAACAGATTTGAAAGTTTTCTCGATGGTTTTTACCATGGTGCGAGCCGGATATCTTCTACCGGTGCGCAGAACATATTGTATATTATGAAGAACTCCTAAATGGAAGAAAATAGAAGATTTCTAACTGCCGGAATGTAATTTTCCTATAGTCCAGAAATTCTAATGAGATTTTATGTTTACAACAAGATGGCATGATAGACGTGGTATATGGTACATGCTTAATATTTTCATGTGCAAGGTGGCAGTTCATTCTTAAAGGGAAGGTCATAAATTCAGGATAGAATAGTTAGCTTCATATATTTAAATTGAATGTTATAACTACTCGGTAAGACCTAAGAAGGGTGCGTACTATATTTTAACCGACAAATGTCTATTGGTATTACAACACTCACTTGGTTGATCGACTACAGATATTTTGATCTTGTTATGTATTGTAGAAAATAATTATCTGGGGATGATCGTACTTGAGGGATGTGTCAGTCATTTGGGTGTTGAGGTTGTGATCAGTTATGGTGATTTATGTGATCTATGAATTTGGAAACGAGAAATTATCAAAAAATACACTATTTCGGGATTGTGGCATATTGAGAAGAGTATTCTATCTAACTCATTGGATGCACTAGTCGAGCTAATTGACGGAGATAACTATGCGCTGTGAGCGCGAATATATGTGAGGTTGAACCTGTGTGCAAGCACCGAGCCAATATTCATTCTCGGAAGGTGCGTAGGCTATGATATGCCTGGAGTGGGATATTGAGCTTAAAGTTATGATATTTCTCATATTCGTAACTTTGTTAAGAACTATCCTGACTACACTTGAGATTTCAAAGATGCTAAATTTCGGAACAAACTTGGAAATTACTAATTTTGCATTAATGTGCTGATTTGAGCTGTGACAACATAGTTTGCTCAGGCCTACGAGATAAAGTGTTATTTATGCCAGTCCAGCAGCATTAGAATCTTATTTACTTTAGCATATACATGTGTACTTGCTGGATTGCTCCTATATGATATGCTTGGACTTGAGGTCTGTGACCGTGCCAGGTGGATTATGTTGTGCAACTAAGTTGCTCGTGAAGTTGATGTCAATGTGAGCTATAGAAGAGCCGGTTATTATTATTCTATTCATGTATCTTGGTTCCACTGTGATTGACGAGCTCATAGCATATCGTTGGGGTGGTACTTGTGGAACTTGCAAAGCGGCTCTCTTTTTTGAGGTATTTTTCCCTTTCTAGGGTAACCGAATGGTGCAATAGTGAGGTTTACTGGTATGGCACTGTATTATGTATTTCTCCATGGGCATGGTGATTTGCTTGTAGTACTAGACATCAAATTGCGCTTGGTTGATGGTTTTGAGCAGGGTGACTTGGGGCGTCTCAGGTGAACTAGTGTCTGAATACCTTGCGATTAGATTCATGTGCTCTGTTTCTATGATGTGAGACGGATTCTCAGCCTTTTGTTGTAATGGTACTGATGAGCTTGAGGTACAACTCTCTCAGTTGAGTCATTTTCATGATGTGAGTTTGTTTAGACCGTTTCTTATTGGTGCGCATATTATGCAAGTTGTGGCTTAAGCCGTTTTGATTGTGTCATGTCACCAGGATGGTGTGTTTGGTCAAAGGAGATCCTGGGGATCATTAATGAATAAAAACGGATTCGATTTCGGTATGTTGGAAGGATAATATCGAGCTTCGACTCAAAAATTTGATGTAGCATTTGCCAAAGGAGAAATGACTTCATGAATGGTTGATATGGGAAATGGTATGGCTTACCGCGTGATTTAGTCATCATTGGCAGCATATGAAAGTGTGAGATGAGACCTTAGTTGATAAGAGGTTCAATACTGATATTCGAGTGTTACGTGCAGCTGCTGCGAATAGAAGTAATCGTTTCGAGTGTTGGAGTTATGTGGTATATCATATAATTGCACCTGAGGTTTCAGGTATGGGTTATTACAGCTGGTTCAAGCTTATTCTGAATAGAGACGTGAGGTTCTGATATTGTGTATGATTTCAGAAGTGAAGATGTGTTTCTATGGTTTATGGGATAGATTGGATTGTGTAATTTTAGTTAAAAGGTTTTGTCGGACCTATATGAGATAGGGTGACATGGGATCACCCCCGGGGTATATGCATGGTAAGGTTATTCAGCTATTGGTTGGCTTCTAGGACAACTCTGGGTACGTTCGAGGATGAGCATTTGTTTAAGTTAGGGAGGATGTGACGACCCGACCCGTCGTCTCATGAGTTACTGCCCTGTCCTTCCCATTTTCTACTTCTATATGCTTCATTATCAGTGTCTTGCGTGATCGAGTTCGTTTGGAGTAGTTTTGATAAGAAATGAGACACTTAGTCTCTTTTAAGAAGGCTTAAGTTAGAAAAGTCAACCAGACGTTGACTTATGAGTTAGAGGGCTCGGATGTGAATTCCGACAGTTCAGTTAGTTTCGGAAGGTGATTTGTGACTTAAGAGTGTGACCGGAAATAATTTTGGAGGTCCGGTGTAGAATTAGGCTTGAATTGGCGTAGTTAGTATTTTGACGATTTTCGGTTGATAGGTAAAATTTTGATCCGAGAGTCGGAATGGAATTCCGAGAGTTGCTGTAGCTTCGTCAGGTAATTTGGAATATGTGTACAAAATTTCAGTTCATTCGGACGTAGTTTGGTTGGGTTTTTGATCGAATGCGGGTTTTGGAAGTTTTAAAAGAACTTAGGCTTCAATTTGATGTAATTTGATGGTTTTGGCGTTGTTTGAGGCGTTTTGATGATTGGAATAAGTTCGTATGATGTTTTAGGAGGTGTTGGTATTTTTGGTTGAGGTCCCGGGGGCCTCGGGTGTATTTCGGATGCCCAACAGGTCATTTTTGGAAGATTTTGAACTGCGGTTTCTGGTATCTGGTGTTGTTCTTTACGTCCGCGAGGGTCCTATTGCGTTCGTGAAGAAGAATTTGGCCACTGAGACTTTGTTCTTCGCGTTCGCAAAGAGGGAATTGCGTTCGCGAAGAAGGATTTTCCATCAGGGACTTTGTTCTTCGCGTTCGTGAAGAAGGATTTTTTCTGTCGCGCAGGTCCTACTTCGGAAGATTATATCTTTTGATCTACAAAGAATTTTAAGGTTCTTCAAAAACAAAAGTTGTAGCTATTTGAATCTAGTTTCCAGAAACATATTACAATAGTAAGTTGGACATCTGTAGAAAAAGTTAAGACCATTATACTAGAGGCTGTCCGAGAAGAAAAAATTTTGGACTTGAACATTTTGTTCTTCGCGTTCGCGAAGAATAGTTTTTGAACTTGAACATTTTGTTCTTCGCGTTCGCGACAGGGCATCGCTTTCGCAAAGAAGAAATGTCCTGGGCAGAGAAGTTAAGTTCTGAAAATGGGACTTCGTTCCCATTTTCCATTTTTAGCGATTTGGAGCTCGGATAAGGCGATTTTTCGACAGATTTTTTGAGAGAACAACGGGGTAAGTGTTCTTAACTCAATTTTGGTTGTATAAATCGAATCTATTACAAGTTTTGGTGTTTAATCTGAGAATTTTTCTTGAAAATGGTAGAAAACCTTCTTGGATAGAATCACTGATTTGAGGGTCGAAATGATATGGGAATTGAATGATTTTTACATGGTTAGACTCGTGGCGAGATAAGGAAACCGGTGATGTTAATTTTATAATTTTTCGAGATGTGAGCCCGGGGCTCGGGTTGTGCAAATTTCGTGAATTTCGATGTTTTTTGAGTCTTTCCGATTGGGTTATGTCCCCTTAGCCTATTGTAATGTATTCGTTGTGATTTTGAATAGATTCGACGTGCGAGGAGGTCGATTTGCGAGGCAAGGGCATAGCGAGCTAGGATTTTGACCGGCTCGAGGTGAGTAATGATTTTAAATGATATCTTGAGGGTTTGAAACCCCGGACTGCACAACGTAGTGCTATGTTGAGATGAGACACGCGTTGTATGATGAGTGCGGGGTCATTTACTATTGGGGATTGTGACTTCGTCTATTATTCGTAGCAATAAGTATTATTCCCTTAGCCACTGATCATATAAAGTCTCTAGCTAACTTTTAGTTACGCTACATTTTGCTACAGATGCTACGAAATAAATTATTATGGCTAAAGGGTTTAGCTACGAAAATTTTCATATTTAGCTACAATATATTCTGTAGCTACATATGCAAAATGTTGTAGTGAGCAAGAGAGAGCTCGTGGATTAAACACCGCAAATTTTTTAACAAGTTTCAAACTTCAAGCAAGCAAGTTCAAGTTCAAGAAATCAAGTTCAAGCTCAAGAACAAAGAACAAAATCAAATTCAAGCTCAAGAACGAAGAAAGAAGAACAAATCAAGGTCAAGTTCAAGCAATCAAGCTTAAGCTCAAGATCATCGTTCGTGGAAACAACTACATATTCAAGATAAAGCTAAAAGGCCCTTGAATTTATTTACTATTGGAAAGAAAAATCAGAGGATGCATAGAGATTGTAAAACTCAAATATTTGAAATAAAATACTACGATTATTGCAATATTTTTGGGTCTGATTTTATTTTCTCGACGCAAATTTATTATCTACAGGAGGGATTAAATCTTTTACGTTCTTTATCATACTATATTATAAGCATGAAGATCAAAAGTTGAATGTGAAAGACCAAGAGAATCCTAAACTATTATTGGACTTTATGCCCTTAAAAGTTAGAGAAATTTTCATAAAGCATTATCTTTTAGTAGTAATTAGCTATCTATATATACCATTTGCTATATTACGGATTATAGATACCTTTTCTGTGGTTATAAGATGTATTTGATGTATTTAAGCTATTGTATTCATGAATACAGTAGCAAAAATAGGCGTGAATCAGGGAAGTCCAGCTAATCAGCTATTGTATTCGAGTGTATTCGACTATATTCATGGAGTGAAATATGGGATTACAGCTGGACAGATTATTGTATTCGACCGTATTCACAGTGTGAAATAGGAAATTACACTATTTTTAAAACGGAAAGTGAATCAATTAACATAATAGACTCCTAATATAACTCAACAAACTCAATTATAACACACAAATTTTATATTTTCAGTTATAAAAAAGATTCTCAACCGAAAAATACCCCAAAAATATAGCAATATTTAGAGAAATTATATAATACATCTGAATATATAAATTATATTAATTGAAAAAAATATATGAATATATTCATGGAATATAGCGAGACAGTGAATACGATAAAATACATAAAATACAGCGGAAATACAATAAAAAGACAGTGAATACAATAAAATACATGGAATACAACGAGATACATTGAATTGCAATGAAAAAAAAGACAATGAAATACATGAAATAAAATTGAAATATATTAACAGAAAATCAAGTTGCGTAGCCCCAAACTCCGTCGTCTTTGTTCAAGAACAAAAACTCTAATTTCCGGTGAATCTACCATTCACCGAAAGGCGATAGTGAAAACGTGCCGCCATCGTGGAAATTTCAACAGATATCTAGAAGAGAACATTGATTGTAAATAGTTGTTGAGTTTCTTTAGATGTCCCCAAATGAAATATTATGTGGATCAACAAAAACAGGGAAAAAGATATTTTATTTCTTAAATACAAAGGATATGCCAAGAAAACTAACCTACCCAACAAACAATACAGAATAACACTTTTCATTAGAGGCTGCTCTCAAATATGGCCCCCTTGAGATCCAGAAAGCCTAAAGTTCATACAATTCATTGGTACTTAAATAAAAATTGAAAGCGCTTTTGTTTCTAAGAGACTAGGGACTGTTCCTGGATTTTTCAGTTGAGAAGATGCCGTTAGAAGGAGGAGAGCGGAAATTTTAATGGGATGTATCAAAGTAGAGAGAGAAAGAAAATAGTATAATTGAATAGCGTATTTAGTGGCGTAGGACTAGGAGTGACCAAAATTAAATATTTTACTATAAACCTTAAAAGGTATCTATAGAATATAATTTTTTAAATGGTATTTATTTAAAATAAATAAGGTGTTAACAATTGCTATAGGAGGTAAAAATTCCTAAAAGTTATTAATAGTACCTTCAATATTAATAACAAAAGTTGGTTTTGTAACATTAAATTTGACTTGGAATTATCAAAGAATTTAGTAAGTTCCATGTATCTGAATTCTTCACTTTACAAAGTTTAAGCTTTTTAATTTCATTGTATAATAATTTTTTTGAGATAACATATACAGTTCTTAAAAAATTAAATAATTTTTTTGAGCTAACATTTTATCTTCTCCTTTTATTTTTCTTATAAAAAAATTATTTCTAAACGCAATCTTTTTCTTATAAATACTCTCATGATTCAAAGCGTTTTACATCTATGTACAAGCCGATATAATTTTTTCAACGTGCGTGCCCAAAGACTAGTGGAATGATATAAATAAAGTTAACTTAATTCGTACATTTGACTTTTTGAGATTGGAAGTTGATCACTTCCTAAACCGGAATTTAGAGTTCTCAAAAGACATAAGATCAATCGAATTGAATTTCTCCATTTTTTGAAAAACTATAAGTGTGTTTGTCCCATAATGATACTTGGAATAAGCACAAATTCTTGAAGTATAATAAAAGATGAGCACGTAAAGTCATAAACAAAGAAACTAAGGTCACCTTTTGCTGGTGCGAGAATAGTGCGCTCAACTGGGCCGCGTAGGCCCCATACAAATGATCTATTAAAATTAACTTTTGCATACTTAAAGTTTATTAATTCTTCAATTTTTATATAATTACTATATTTCTCTTATTTTGGAAAAATCTAACTTTTGTAATTAAAATTGAATTTTCATAACTTGATAATTGTTTGAGCAACTCTTATTTTTGTCATTGAAATTGTAAAATTCACCTATGAAATTTTGTACATAACTTATTAGGGTTAAAATACTATTATTGTGATGACAATCCTAACTGTAAGACTAAAATTATAATTAACTTGTAAATTTATCGTCACTTTAAATTTTTAGCTATTAATTTCGTCATGATAAATAATTGTAACTATTATCTAACTATTTTTATTTTATTAAAATAAGTAGATAAATATCTATTTGACTACAAAATTTTGTTTTAAATATTTGCGCTAGAAGATTGCTATTGTTACTGCAAATTTACCTTGTGGAAAAAACTAATGATTAGTTATAAAATTTATCGTAGCAGTAAATTTGTGGGTATATTATTTTATCGTGATAAATAATTTTAGCTACTAAGCCAACAGTTGCCATGACTTTTTAGAACTTGAAGCAAAATAACTTATTAAGTAAAATTTTGATTTACATAATGTATTGTAACTAAAAGGTTATTGTTTCTATATTAAGTTTTAACTCGTGGCAAAAATTAATGATTAGTTACGAAATTATATTATAGTATATATGTAGCTAATTCAATCTATACTGTCACAACTTTTTATAACTTGAAGTAAATATATTTATTTAGCTACAATATTTTATTTTAACTATTTTATTGTGGCCAAAAAGTTATAGTAAGTTTTAACTCGTGGTAAAAAACTAATGATTAGATATGGAATTCAATTATAGCAATAAATCTATTGTTATATCTTTTAATTACTGCCACAATTTTTTTGTACTTGAAGCAAAAATATTCATTTAGCTACAATAATTTGTTTCAAATAATCACTTGTGGCTAAAATGTTATTATTGCTACAATAACTATTGATGCGCGGCAAAAATTTATGATTAGCTACAAAAATTTATTGTAGCAATAAATTTGTAGCTATTAATGTAGTATTGCCATGATTGTTAGCAATTATAGCAAATATGAGGAATTAGTTTTACCAACTTAACTTTCGTGGCAAAGAAATTTTAAAATTTTGTAAATAGCCAGAGAATTTTAATTTTTGTCTCTATTATTAGGTTTTAGCTACAAATTTCAAATTCGTAGCTAGGATTTTGTAACTATAAATGCATAATGTTATAGTGTGCCAACTTTGCTAATCTTATTAGAATTCCTGGATTAGAATATTTTGTAAGAATTTTGGGTTGTATACTACGAATCCTAAACAATCTAACAAATCTTATGTTGGTTTTTTTATTTTTTAAAGTGTAAATGGGAAACGGGAGAGACACCTTCTGGACTGCATTTTTTTATCTCACTCTTCCTTTGTCTATAAATTTAAACGCTTTGCCTCATTTTTCAAACATGAAAAACCTAAAAACTTCTCCTCTCTTTTCTACGTCATAAATGTCAAGTGTTATTTGCTCGTTTGTTAAGTTCGCTGAAGTCCTGTAAATTGAAGTGCCGCTTTTACAGTATAGTTATCCGTTCTATTTTGGGAACAATTAATCCGTATACCTTAGACAACAGTGAGGGAGTTAAATTTCTTAAAAACACACAAGCAACTTGTGGGCTCAGAATTATTTTCTATTTTGTTTATTACGTTAACGTTTTTTCGCTTCCATAATTTTTTGCTTTTAAACATAGTTTACTAACAATCTTAATCATATATAACTTTAGAATCGTGAAAGTATATAATTCGTGCAATATACTTAAAGAATGACCTGATAACAATTTCTCTTCTTAATTTTTACCATTCTTTTCTTTTATGTTTCTGCTGGAATATTGTGAGTTGCCAATGAGAGATGATCAGTTTCTAAAACCATTTTATTTCTCACATTTCATCAAAGTAAAGTTAGTTAACCGTTATATCATTATACGACCCCTCAAGTTTCATCCGTACGTTTTAGACTATGTATTTATTCAACAAAATTTAATAGGGCAAATTAGGATAAATATTGAATACAATTCCATAATAAAAATTCAAGTAAGTAACATTATTAAAATATTTTTCTAGTCCATCCCCACAATCATCATGAAAACGGCTCAATATAATCCTTGTATTTTCGTTCTCCTCAAAATCATCATGATTGATGAGTAAGAATACAATCACTTTCTGATATTCTGTTCTACTCTATGGGTCAGCTGCAAGTGGAATGCACCCCAATAAGCAATAATAGCCTTTTGATTTGGATCCACTATGACCTAAAAATACTTTTAATATGGCGTGATATTGTTAGTATTGGACACTATAAGTAGATCATTTTTCTTTTCTACTTTTTATATGAGACTTTGTTCACTCGCATCCACTTAAACTAAGAGGTCGTTTGGTAGAGTGCATGACACAAAATAATGCTTGTATTAGTTTTGTATATTAGTAATACCTTGTTTGGTATACTTTTTCAACCTTTGTATAACTAATACAAGCATTAGTTATACATCATATTTGGTATTATCTTGTGTATAGCTAATACATAGCAAAACCATGGTATTAGTAATACCAAGGCTATTAATGCATGCATTAGTATGTCTAAAGACAAAATCGTCTTTAAAGTCCCTTAAAACTAAAGAATATAGAGGGCATTTTTGTAAACAACTATTTTTAATAAAAAATTATGCAATGCATTATAGTTTTTAATACACCACACCAAACAATGTATAAAAAATAATCTCTGCATAACTAATGCTTGCATTACTAACACATGCATTACTAATCTCTACATTACTAATACATCATATTTAGCATTATTCTTATACACCCTACCAAACGACCCCTAAGTTCCACATGACTCATCACCATTCATGAACTAATTTAGAAATTAACTACGTATAATTCATATGATCCGAGTATTTATGATCACCGAAGCCTAGAGAAATGAATTCCAAAAGTTTCAAGCATTCGAATGTCACTTGAAGAATTTGATTCGAGAATCATGCTTGAAATAGCCCAACAAATTAAAAAATTGATATTTCTTGTAGTAGAAAATCCTCGCAACACAACATAAGAAGGCCGAGGCTACTCTGATTAGTATTTTCTACACTCAGATACAGAAAACTGGCATTCAATAACTGAATGTATAGTTTAATTTGGAAAGAAAAGACATCAAAAGCCTCATACGAAAAGGAATCAATTAGAAGATATGGAAAAACTAATCAAAGTGCCAGAAATTCCAACAACTAATATAGTAGCAGAGCATTAACTGCCCATAGCCATCAAGAACTCACCCTCACAAACCACATCCTCTCCTACATATGCCTTGCCTTCCATTTTCGCTATTCCAAAACGTTTTTGCAGCTTGATCAGTGTCATTCTCATTACCAAAGTATCTCCAGCCACCACTGGCTTTCTGAACCTCACTTTGTCTACTCCAGCAAAAAAGAAATTCTCTCGGGATCCACCTACTTCCGGTTGGAGCATAACTATGCCGCCAACTTGTGCCATTGCCTGGATTAAACAGAAATGGACACCAAAGAACAAAAGTAAAGGAAAGAAATGAGCTTGTCCATTTTAGGTGAGATGAAGGAAAGAGAAGATAATTGTGACTGGTCTTTTGCTTCGGTCTTGGGCTTGTCGATATGCTTTAGGTGATGAAGCAAAGAGAAAATAACTATGACTCGTCTTTTATTTCCTATTTAGCCCTCATGAAAATTTTATAAAAATGGTGGTTTTATTGTTTTGCAAGGAAATAAAGAGGTTAGGGTTTAAATAATGACAGTGTGCAAACACAAAAAAGGATACACTTTAAGGGTGCAAATGCAATGGATTCAAGCTGCATTGGTGAATAAAAAGAATTTTTTATCAGAGGACAAAAATATCAAAATAATAGAATCACATATCTTTTTTTTTTATCGGTGCATTCCTCATTGACATTTATAGAATCACATATTTATCTTTGATATGATAACATAAACCTTGAAGCACTAGCTGAAGGTTCCTGGCAGGAGCAGATTGTAATATTTATCACGAGGAATATGGAGTTGACACAACCGCTATTTACCCACCAAACTAACAGGCATACAGACGCCTAAGAACCAATAGAAAAGTACATGCTAACCACTACCAGAAGAACTTACGAGGAGCTACAGTAATTAATAGTCACAGAAATTCTTTTTATAGTAATATTAAAATTCCAAAAATGTATGGACATTGTTACACTCATCTGGGACAACATCATGTCCACGAAGCTTTGCTGCTAAAGGTTTCCAGGAAGTGTCGCAGCCATTGTTACAAATAAGGAGTTTGTATAAATACAACTACTAAGTTCTCGACACATATGTTTACAAATGTGGTTCTAAAAGCTTCAACTGCCCAAAATCAAAAAGAACACAGCACTGTTGTTAAGCACTGAGTATGCAAACACAACTTAGCCATCACGCAAAAAGTGTAGCTGGGCTATCTTTTTCATGCAGTAAATTAGCGTGGTGGTCAATTATTTTGAACTTCTTTCTATATCATTCCTCATAGCGCAACACCTATAGCTTGTTTTTTCACTTAAATTTTATGCTGACTACTCACTTAAATTTTATGGGAGACCTATTATCCTGTTGTTCATGTTTAAACTGTATGTCCTACCATCCTAACAAGCCACGTGACATATACTAACAAACAAGACACTGGCAGTTGCTGCCACCTGATTTGTCGCATTATATATTTTTTCATTTTTCACTTTTCGTTATGCTCTCCATCTCCTACCCCTCTCTCCCCCCCCCCCCCCC
>MU683618.1:178192-219142 GCA_026770625.1 Nicotiana glauca
GGGGGGGGGGGGGGGGGGCGAGAATAACGAAGCGGAGGGTTTGAGGAATTTAAGCGTGAAGATTGGCTGAGTGAAGAAAGGTGAGAGATGAGAGTGAAGTATGGAGCAGAGGCGGAGCTAACAACAATTGGTGACAGTGGGGATGTTGAATAAGTTAAAAAAGCAGGGAGCCTCGTCCAATTCAAAATTTTCAAACGTAATATGGTGAAATTTTTTGTATTTCATTTTCACCTGAGAGTACTTTTGTTCGGATTTTATGTTAGTATTAAATAGTAGTAATTATTTTTTAATTACGTTATAAATACTAGTTATTTTCTAATTACCAATCCAAAAAAATGACAAGCCCACGCTATTTTGACGTTCACACTAGACAAAATAATCATTAAATATTTCAAATGTTTAGGTTTATAAAAAATGTAGAAAATTGAGAGGAGAGTTTTAGAAATTTTCTGTATTTTTGAATGAATATCCTGGACAAAGGACTATGTATTTATACAAATGTATCACTTGGAAAGAAAATAAGGAATAAAAGAATAGCCTATTGAGTTTGTACACTTGTCCTATATCTACTAGTCTAAGTCTAACAATATAACTACCTAATTATTCCTTCCGCATGTGACACCTTGTGTGCGTGTGGGAATCATCTAGAATATGAGAGTCCTTTGAAGGGTCCAGATTAGATCTATCATTATAATATTCAACAGCCGAGATAAAACCACATTGTTTCCCATGTGGCTTATCAGAACCAAAATTAAGACCAAGCCCTAACTTTGTTTTGTCCGCTATTTCCTTATCTTTGAGCTTCAGCCTTGGTAGTTCTTCTTCTTCATCATTTCTTTTCTGAGAAAATTGAAGGTTCGATCGATTTATTCCAACATCCCCCCTCAAGTTGGAGGGTTTAGAAGACACACCCAACTTGCCAAGAATCGATCTGTGAGAAGGCCCTGATAAGGGTATGGTGAATAAATCAACAATTTGCAATTTTGAGGGGAGAAATGAGGCCGGAGAGAAATTGTTGCCTCACAAAGTGGCAATCGAGTTCGACGTGTTTAGTCCTTTCATGAAACACGGGCGAATGTGAATGGCAGTTTGACTGTCGGAGAAAATGGAAACCGGAATCGAAGGAGGAACTGATAGATCAGTGAGAAAACGAGTCAACCATGTGAGTTCTGCAACTAGGCGATACATTGAACGACGATATTCTGCTTTTGCTGAAGAAAGAGAGACGGAAGCTTGTTTCTTGGATTGCCACGACACCGGCGAGCCACCTAAACTGATAAAAAAGCCACTGACAGAACGGCGACTGTCACAGCAAGAAGCCCAATTTGCATCGTAGAAAGCCAAAAGATCAAAAGAGGGCTGAACATTGAGAAATAATCCTTGACCCGGGCCAGATCGAAGATAACGAAGGACACGCAACGCGGTTGTGAAATGCCCAATGCAAGGGCGTTGCTTGAATTGGCAGAGAGTGAGAACTACATAGGAGAGATCTGGGCACGTGTGAGTTAAATAATTGAGCTTGCCCACTAATCGTCGATAAAGAGAACCATCAGTTAATAGAGGCCCAGAATCAGCAACTAATTTGAAAGATGGTTCCAGGGATGAAGAAACCAATAAGAGATTGAAGCAATCGAACTCGTTGAGCAGGTCAATGGTAAATTTCCTTTGAGTAACAATCAGTCCTTGTTGTTCCCTTAAAATTTTCATGCCTAAAAAATAATGAAGTGGCCCAAGATCCTTCATTTTAAACTCAAAATGTAAGAATGCTTTGAGATCTGGCAATTCATCAATGTCATCTCTTGTAAGTAGAATGTCATCTACGTACACAGCAACAACAGAAATGAGATGTCTTGTTCTCTTAAAGAACAGAGAATAGTTATTTAGAGAAGAAGAAAAACCCTTGAAACTTAGGGCTCCGACAAGCCTGGCATACCACTGCCTTGAGGCTTGTTTCAATCCATAAAGACACTTGTTAAGTCGAAAAACATGGTTGGGGCTTGGTGAGGGTAAACCAGCAGGAAACTTCATATAAACCTCTTCTTACATCTCCCCATGTAAAAAGGCATTACTTACATCAAATTGAGAGATGGACCAACATTTCTTGTCTGCAATAGAAAGTAAGCACTTGATTGTTGTCATTTTGACAATTGGAGAGAAGGTTTCTGTGTAATCAATACCTTCTCTCTGAACATCACCCCTTATAACCAATCGTGCCTTGAGTCTCTCAATAGTGCCATCAGCATGGTGTTTGATCTTGTAAACCCATTTACAGGGTAGTGCTTTCTTTCCAGTAGGTAGTAAAACCACATCCTAGGTATGATTCTCTTCTAATGCCTTAAGTTCAGAGTCCATACAGAATAGAGCCAAAAATTCAGGCCCCTGAATAAAAAATTTAAAGGAACAAAAAAATGATCAGTTTTAGTGCCTAATCTAGAAGATGAAATCACTACCATAGAACAACACAACAAAAAATTGCCATTTTAGTGCTTGTACATCGAGGTATTATATATACATGTCCCTAAGTTCATCAAGCATCAACCAGGGTTGGCACAAGCCTGAGAGTAGCTTGTAAGTTCTGAAATAGTATAGACTGATTGAATGAGATGTTGATTAGAACTAGTAAGAGCAAAGAAAGAGAATGGAGATGGGGAGCAAGGAGAGGTGAGATAGGAGGTGGTGACATCAGTGAGAAAGATGTTGTTGCAAATATAATCTTTAAGATAACTAGGTAAAGTACCTATATTATCTCTGCTGGATCTTCTAAGAGGAACTGGAGGGGAAGTAGAGATAGGAGAGATAGGAGGAATAGGAGAAGAAGTAGATTGGTGATGGGAGAAACTAGGTGAGTGATTAGGTGTGGGAGAAATTTGTGGTGCAGTTGCGTGGGACTATCAGTGGTGAAGGGAGGAATAGGGAATGTAGGACTAGGATGTATAGTAGTGGAGTGATCTAAAGTTATATGGGAAAAAGGAAAAATGTGTTCAAGAAAATGAACATCCCTAGAGACATAGAATTTCTTAGTTGCTAGATTCAGTAGCTTATATCCCTTCTGACCAATGGGATAGCCCATAAAAACACATGATGTGGCCTTGGGTCAAATTTCCCTCTGTTGTGTGACAAGGTAGAGGCATAGCAGAGACAACTTCTTAAAAAAGAATAAGAAGGTGCCTTACCAAATATCAATTGATAGGGAATTTGGCCTTTAAGCACTCTACATGGAAATCTGTTGATCAGAAATGTAGCTGTTAGAATGCATTCTCCCCAGTAACATAGAGGCACATTGGACTGAAATAGAAGCGCTCTAGCAATTTCTAGCAAATGTCTATACTTTCTTTCCACAATCCCATTTTGTTGAGGAGTTCCCACACATGAAGTCTGATGCAAAAGACCTTGTGATTGTAGAAACAAGGAAGCTACAGTGCTTCTCCCTAATTCTAAAGCATTATCTGACCTGATGAACTTTACGTTAGCATTAAATTGTCATTCCACCATTTTCAAAAAATACTTCAAAATTGAGAATGCATTACCCTTTGTGCTCAATAGATAAGTCGAAGTTGCTCGACTGAAATCATCCACAATAGTGAAAAAATATTTATATCCATTATAAGTAGGAGTCTTATAAGGTCACCATGTGTCAATGTGAATTAAGTAAAAAACTTGCTTAGTTTTTATTCGACTGAGTGGAAATGGTAATCTAGACTGTCTTGCTAGTGGACATACATCAAAATTACACACAGAATTGGGAACAAATGAAGTGGATCTGATATATTTCATTGCATTGAAAGGCAAATGCCCCAATATTACATGCCACAGTTTTACATCAGATTCTGTTTTTGCTAAGATAGGAAAAGGAAAAGAAGCTGAAACTGAATTAGAAAAATATTCAGGCAACAAAGATGTGATAGTTTTGGAAGATAAAATCCTAGGCTCTGTCATACTAGGCTCCAATAAGTAAAGTCCCTCCTTAGCTTCACCAAAAACTTGATGGCTCTTCATGAGAGGGCCCTGCAAAATACATCCAAAAGAAGTGAAAACTAAGAGACATCAGAATCTTTGACAAAGCATACAAACTGAGAGTAAGTTATATTTGAAACATGGAATGTTTAGAACATTTTCCAAAACTAAACTTGAAAAAATAGAAACAATTCCAGTATGAGTGACCTTTACCCTAGAAGATTTAGGCAATTTTACCATTAGAGGAACATGTAATGGTACTAAGAATAAGAATATTTTGGCAATAAAACACATATGCTCAGTTGCCCCTGAATCTATGGTCCATGAGCTGGCAAGATTTGAATTAGTAACTGAATAACAAGATGGAGAATTAGTAAACAATATACCAGCAGCAGAATTTGCATTAACTTCCTGAGTAGCTCCCTGTCCTGTTTGTATTTGATTCAGAAGATTAACCAATTGACTGAATTGATCTGATGATAGTTTTTGAGAAAACTGAGGTCCTTCTACCATGTTGCTGTGAATTTCCCCTGTATCTTCCACTGCAGCAGCTGAGTTACCCTTTGGTGGATTTTGAATCCTTTTGTTTTTAGTAAATTTGAAGTCAGTAGGGAATCCCACAAGTCTATAACAGTTGTCAATTGTGTGATTAGTCATCTTATAGTAGGAACACATTTGTGTGTTCTTCTTTCCCTTATGTCCAGGATTTCCTTTATAGGAATTGTTTCCACTTTTCTGCTAAGAGTTGAAGTGAGATCCTGCATAATTCTGAGATCCTTGGTTTTTCACCATAAATGAAGCACCATCTGTTGGAAATTGAGAATTGACATGGATCTCCTTTGATTATCATCTTACATAAGAAGTGAGTATGCTTGATTGGCTGAGGGTAGTGGTTTAACCATGAGTACATTGCTTCTAGCTAGTCCATAAGTCTCATTTAATCCCATGAGGAATTGAATGAGTCTCTCATCTTCCTTAAACTGTTGCATTTTCTTCTTTCCACCACAATCAAAATTACATGAGCAATGCATATCAGTGTTGAGAGTGTCTAATTTATCCCATAGTCGTTTCATTCTAGTGAAATAAGTAGCAATATCAGCTGACCCTTGAACTAAATCAGCTAGTTCTTTTTGCATGTGGTATAACTTGGCTCCATTAGGTTGCCCAAACCTATGCTCCATATCTGACCAAGATTCTTAGTAGTTTTTGAGTAAAGAACACTGTTAGCAATGACCTTAGTAAGAGAATTCAACAACCAAGAGGTCACCATATGGTTACATCTGCTCTGGGTTGAATGAATAGGGTCTGCAGGAGATGGCATAGGGTATGGACCATCAATGAAACCCATTTTGTTCTTGCCTGAAAGGGAGATAAAGATGGATCTGCTCCATCCAGCATATCCACGACCATCAAATGGTGTATTCACCAGCATCATACCTGGTGCATCAAAAGTATGAATAAAGTAGGGATGAGTGTAATCAATGGTATGTCCATTGCCGGATGTTGTTGAAGATGAGGTGTGAGCGAGTGGAGTTTCAGTATGTCGGAAGTAGGAGACATGATTGAATCAGAGAATCAGAAAATTTGAAAGAAAAAGAAGAAAAGTTAATGCTCTGATACCATGTAGAAAATTAAGAGGAGAGTATTAGAAATTATCTGTATTTCTGAGTGAATATCTTGTACAAAGAACTATGTATTTATACAAATATATCATTAGGAAAGAAAATAAGGAATAAAAGAATAGCCTATTGATTTTGTACGCTTGTCCTATTTCTACTAGTCTAAGTCTAACAATATAACTACCTAATTATTCCTTCTGCATGTGACAGCTTGTGTGCATATGAGAATCATCTAGAATATGAGAGTCCTTTGAAGGGTCCAGATTAGATCTATCATTGTAATACTCAACAACTGAGATGAAGCCATGTTGTTTCATGTGTGGCTTATCAGAACCAAAATTTAGACCAAGTCCTAACTTTGTTTTGTCCGCTATTTCCTTATCTTTGAGCTTCAGCCTTGGTAGTTCTTCTTCTTCATCATTTCTTTTCTGAGAAAATGGAAGCTCAGATTGATTTATTCCAACAAAAAATAAATTAACTAAAATTTGACTATTAAATTGTTTTTGTAATTAATTTTTTTTATTATTAATTATCAAGTACCTATGCAAAACCAAGGGCAAAACAACCAATTTAAATCCTTCTCAGAACATATCCGATGACACGATCAGCCTTGTTTACAATATAACCTGTAAAGACAAAAAATCAGACAATTTTCTATTCCTCCTAACCCAGATGCATATAATAGTCTTCAAATTATACAACATTGTTTCTCTGCTTGTAGCTCTACTTTGATATACCTGAGTGTTCCTTTCAATCCAGATATCATAGATAGCAACAACAAAGCAAGCCTTTAGTAACGTACCTAGTGTCGTCTTCTTCTAGCTTCCTTTAGTACCCATTGTCATTTCAGCTCCCAAGTCAAAATAGTTCTCTCCTACTTTAGCCACCTTAAACATCTTGCTAGACAACATGTGTTGAGCAGTTTTAATGCAGGAATTACACAAATTCCACCTGTAATGATACTCCATTCCAGTAGGACAAAATTAGTTCTCAAATTGCTAAGTAAATTCAACAATAATATGAATACTTGTTTGGGAGTAGCAACATAATGTTGGTCTAGATTCTTCTAAGGGACATTTGTTATTCTCTTCTGAGCAACTTCAATTTAAAAGTTTCCTCTTATGCTTTAACAAGGGTTTAAGCACAAAAGCTACCAAAATTTCCACATATTCAATATTTTCCTTACCATCTAACATAAATGTTTGGGTATCTCCATGTTAAGTAAGATCCATGTTCGGGTATCTCCATGTTAAGTTGTTCACCTCGAAAATACGAGTAACAATTAAATTTGATTTGTGGTTTTAAAGATACGTGATTAGATTCAATACCAGTTAATAATCAAGAAATATAAAGTAGAAATGAAAGAAATAAGTGAATCAAACCAATATAACTTAGCAGTAGTGACCTCGAGATGGGTTAAGAGCAATAAAATAAGAAAAGTAAAGCAAGAGCAGTAGAGCTAAAGAACAAAGCTGATGAACAGTAGGCAAAAAGTAGAGATTATATTCTTTTCTCAGTGTTATGTGTTGTTACAAATAATTGGGATCCCCTTTATATAATAGGGGAATCCTAAATAAGGAATATTTCTATTTACAGTAAGGAATATTCTTGATACAGTTGTCTAACTGCCTAATACATAATTGTACAATCCAATTCCGAAATTTGTGCCATAATTTTGGGGACGTGGCAGGAATCTAGCTCGTTCTATTACAAATTCATCACGATACTATTTCGGGGTCGAGCATACTTGGCCCTGGTGTTCCTCGTACTCCTATCTTCGGGCATTGCACTCTGTCTTTGAGCTCAATTCTGATCCACTGGTCTCGAACTCTACCTAACCCGAACTCGGGCCTATGACGTACCCTCGAGCCTATAAATCGAAGGCATATGATTTTTACGTATACATATAGTCCCCATGTTTCTTAAAATAAGATGATAAGAAACAATTTGAACCTCGATTTTTCTAGCATCTTATAATGATGTCACGCCCGTGACGTAGGCGCTTTGAAGTGATCAAAAATGTCATATCAGCACACTTCCCCAAAACATCAAATGTGTGCCAGCACTGGTTGACCACAAGCACCGCCAAACCATCGTCGCCTTTTTATAAATATGAGGCTACTCTGTTGAACAAAGATCTGTACGCATTTCATCTTCATTTACTCTGATTATTTCCCTTCTTTATCTCTTTCTCCAATCATCTATTTCCATGGTTCGAGCCTGCGACCTCCTGGTCGCATGGTAGCAACTTTACCAGTTACGCCAAGGCTCTCGTTTTCAAAGCTTCGATTCAAAACAAACGAGAGAAGAGTGCAGAATCTTTCCCGTGTCAGAAAATATGCGAACTTCACCTGCCGCTCATCTCTCTTAACTTCAACTATGTGTGGCACTTCATTCCTTTTGCTTTTCATAGAGTGTGGTGGCACTATCATCTACTAACTTTTGCATCATACACCGGTACAACGTCACAAGGATGAACATTCTTGGACCGTTGCTCGTGCATCCTGCAACCTTTTTTGGTTTTTCTTGTGATAGAAGGTGAAGTTACATCTTCTTATCTTCCCTTTCGATCATTTTCTTTTGCCGCTCTTTTTAATGAATTACGACCCAAAGTTTCAATAGAATGCTCGATCCCCGCTGCTAAAATATAGTTATATTTACCGAGGGTTCTCTGCCCTAAATTTCTTCAAGCACACAAACATTTCCAAAGATCAAAATGGGGTCACTGGGAAGGAGTTTCCCGAAGATGCCGTTCTCAAGAACGTGGCCTTAAAAGTAGATTAGGTTCTTGGCTTTTGTATTTTACTTCTTTGTTCCTGTGTAAGGATCATTCGTGGATGTTGTAAATATATTGTAACCATCTCTTGGAAATATAAAAGGATCCCTTTGTCCCATTTTTGGCTCGTGTCGGATTCCATTTTGTCTTTATTTGTGAGAAATTTGATTGTATAATTTTAGTGATTAGTCTGAATACCGGACTTAGAACATAATTAATCCTTAGTTTTTTAATCGATTCGATATGAGCTCGGGATATCATGACTCTTGAGTCCGAGTCGAGTGAGAACGGAGTCTCGAACTATATGTTTTTGGCCCTTAAGCCTTTCAAAGTTAGCCCTTAGGATCTTACGTATCGGTCATTAGGCTCTTCAAGTTGGCCTTTAGGCTCTTTAAGTTGGGCCAATTCGGCTTCTAGAATGGCCATATAATTGTTCCCTCTTTTTGGCTAAAAGACTTAGTGAAAATTTAGTTATGCCTTAGCATGTGTTTTTTGTACCCGTTAGGTTTTTTGAAGGTTCGATGTATCGGGACCTTGTTTGTGTACTGATAATCAAATACCTCTTGAGGTTTTGTCGAGGGCTGATGTTATCGAAGCTTCTTAAATTATTCGAGGGCTGAATTTATCGAAGCCCTTTAAATTATTCGAGGGTTGAATTTATCGAAGCCCATTATATTTTGCTTTTGCCGAGGGTAGCCTAATTTAACTGGTTTTTACAAAGTGTGTGAAGGCCTTTGATTTATAGTGAAATTCGGACGTCTCCGAGCCGTATTATTTAGGCTATAGCCATTTTACATGACCGTAGTCTTTAATATGGCGGTAGCCTTTGGGTATGTCACTTGGACATGTTTCCCGATAACTTTTTGAACTTGTTTGAAAAGTTAGTCCCCGAGTATATTGGCCTTGGCCTTTGTTTCGAGGGGATGCCTCTTTGAGGTCTTGTGAGTTCGAGTTTTTGGTGACTCGGATGTATTGACTGTCGATGACAGTCCCCGAGTATTCGGGTGCTTTTATGTTTTGGCTCTTGAGCCGTTTCCCGTAGGATTATAAGTGTAGAGCTTGTATAATAGTAGATTTCTTTGAGACACAAAGTGTTTTTGATATAAACGGAATATTTCTTCAAATAATTTGATACATGCGTACATGTTTTGCCGTTGGGCCTCGATTATTCTATATGGACACGGTTCATCTGACCGTTTGGCCCATTATAAAGTTTTCCTATCGAAGCCTCTTAGGCATGAAGTATTTTCCTTAAAAATATAATCTCCGAGGGTGATGTCCCCCAGTATTCGAAGTTGATTGAAAAGAAACCTTGGATACTGTTGAGTTCTCCTTAGGCAGCACATAATTGTTGCCTCATTAAAAACCTTGTCGGTAAGACCCATTTGGGGCAAAATCTGATCTAAGGGAAAAAAAGTGCAACACATGCTTTAAAACCTTAGGCCTTCATGTAAAAAAGGTGTCTTCGAGATCTCGTACCTTCGATAGCTTCGATCGAAAATTTTAAACATAAATGGATAAAGGATAAAGTCATACCTTAGCAGTAGTATCATTTAAGTAATGATATGCTCCAATTGTTTGGCAGTTGTTTACCTTCCATTGTGCTAAGTTTGCAAGATCCTTTACCGATAACTCTGAGGACTCGATACGGTCCTTCCCAATTTGGGCCTAGTTTCCCTTCATTAGGGTCTCGAGTATTGAGGGTGACCTTTCATAGAACTAAGTTCCCGATTCAAAAATGTCGAAGGTTGTTCCTTCTATTGTAGTATCTTTCGATACTTTGCTTCTACGTGGCCATCTGAACAAGCGCTGCTTCCCGTTTTTCATCTAACAACTCGAGGCTAGCATTCATGGCCTCGTGATTTGTCTCCTCTGATGCATATCAAAACCTAGCGCTGGGTTCTCCGACCTCGATAGGGATGAGGGCCTGGAGCCATATACTAGAGAAAACGGGGTTGCCCCTATGCTAGACTTCGATGTTGTCCGATATGCCCAAAGGACCTCGGGTAAAACTTCTCTCCATTTTCCCTTTGCATCGTCTAACCTTTTCTTCAAGTTTTGAATGATAGTTTTGTTTGTTGATTCGGCCTGTCCATTTCCAGTCGGGTGGTACGGTGTCCATAAAATCCTCTTTATTTTATGTGCTTCGAGAAACTCCATTACCTTGATGCCGATGAATTGCTTTCCATTATCACATACAATCTCGGCAGGTATCCCGAATCGGCATATGATATGGTCCCAGATAAAGTCAATAACTTCTTTTTCTCGGACCTTTCTCGAAGGCCTGTGCTTCCACTCACTTAGAAAAATAATCAGTCATAAACAAAATAAATTTAGCTTTACCTGGGGCCATTGTTAGGGTCCGACTATATCCATTCCCCATTTCATGAAAGGCCACGGGGATAGGACCGAATGAAGTTATTCCACGGACTAATGGATCATCGGTGCAAATCGTTGACACTTATCAAATTTTTTGACAAATTCCTTATTATCTTTTTCCATGCTATCCCAATAGTAACCTGCTCTGATAATTTTGCGGACCAAAGATTCGGCATCTAAATGGTTCCCACAAGTGCCTTCATGATTTCTCGTAGAAAATAATCGGTGTTCCCTGGCCCCAAGCATACCGCCAAAGGTCCATCGAATGTTCTTCAGTACAATATTCCATCTTCATCTAATGCAAACCTAGTAGCTTTAGTTCGTAGGGTCCTCGATTCTTTATGGTGAGATGGGAGTTTTCCACTCTTCAAATAGTCGATATACTTATTCCTCCAGTCCCATGTTAAACTTGTTGAATTTATCTCGGTATGACCCCCTCCAACTACAGACCTTGATAATTTGATGACAGTCCCCAGGACGATGTCATCATCTTCGACCGAGGATCCTAGATTAGAAAGTGCATCGGCCTCGTTATTTTGCTCTCGAGGAACATGATCCAGAGTCCACTCCTTGAAGCAGTGCAGAGTTACCTGTAGCTTATCCAAGTACCGTTGCATTCTATCCTCTCGAACCATGAAACATTTATTTACTTGGTTTACCACCAATAGAGAATCGCACTTGGCCTCGATGACTTCTTCTCCCAAGCTTTTAGCTAGCTCAAAACCTGCAATCACGACCCCATACTCGGCCTTATTGTAAGTTAATCTTGGAGTTTTGATAGATTTCCTAATTATATCACCCGTGGGCGACTTCAATACAATGCCAATCTCAGACCCATTTACATTCGAGGCACCGTCTGTGAAAAGGGTCCATACCCCCGATGTTGTACCCGAGCTTAGCAGGAGTTCTTTCTCCACTTTGGGTACGAGGGTCGGTGTAAAATTCGCCACGAAGTTAGATAGGATTTGAGACTTGACGGCTGTTCGGGGTTGATATTTGATATCGTACCTGCTAAGTTCGACGGCCCATTTGGCCAATCGGCCCGATAGCTCGGGCTTATGCAAAACGTTTCTTAGGAGGTAAGTGGTTAAAACACATATAGGATGGCATTGAAAATATGGCTTTAGCTTTCTAGATGCGCTTATCAGTGCAAGTGCTAATTTATCTAAGTGATGGTATCTAGTTTCAGCATCTCCTAGGGTTCGACTTACATAATAAACAGGAAATTGCGTACCTTTCTCTTCTCGAACTAGTACCCCACTTACCGCTATTTCGGATACTGCCAAGTATAGGTAAAGTTTTTCATCCACCTTCGGGATGTGAAGCAAAGGTGGGCTCGATAAGTGTGAGCACGTGACTTTTTCCCGACCCAAAATACTCCCACAGAATCTCACAATAGATTTTTGTAGGTCATTTTAATCTTATAGAATTTCTAGGAATATTTGTTCAAGGGTTTGCATTTTTATTTATAGATTTGCATGCATTAAAGCATAGAAATACCCCAAAAAATATCAAAATTACATGCATTACATATGAGGTTGTGTGTTTGTATTTTAGGATTAATTTGGTTAATTAATTGTTATTAAAATAAAAATCACAAAAAATATATGATAAATATCATTTATTTTGCATTTTAGCCTTTAATGCTAAATTAGTAGTTTTCTCTTATTCAATTTAGGATAAACTAATATTGTAAATATTATAATTAGTTTAATTAATATTTAATTTAGGATTTAATTAATTTAGTTACGATTTTTTATTAAAGAAAAGGAAGGAAAAGAAAGAAAACAAAAGAAAACAAAAGCTGTTTGAATTTGAGCCACCCAAAAGACCCAATCTAGCGGCCCAAAACCCTTTTTCCATTCCGATCCGCCCCAGCCCATCCCTTTTACCCGGTCCAGCCCCACTTAAACCCAAAACGACACTATTTTTTTCAAATCCAATCTCGGCCCTTCATTCAATCTAATCCAACGGCTCCGAACTACCCTCTCAGTTCCTATATAATTCTCCGAACATCCCCCCCAAACCCTAATGCCCTAGTTCATTCTCTCAAACTCTCTGTAAACACAAACCCTAGCCGCCTTGTAACCCATTCACTGTCTCAGCCACCTTCCGTCACCGAAAATTGTCTCATGGCGGCGGCGACACCCCAAATCTGGCCAAAATAGCACCTTAAAATCCTTATTTCCTCCTCTTTATAAATCCCTCATAGTTTTCCCCAAAACACCGTCCAAATTCATCAAATCCAAATCTAAAATTGAACCCTAATTCACCCAAATTCCTCCCAAACCCACTCAAATCCACACCCCATAACCTCCACACCCCTCTAGACTCAAATCCCTAGTGATTGCTCCAAATTATCCCCAAAAACATCGAAAATTCGGATCTATAAATAGCAGAGGGGTCATCTATGTTTGGGCCATCTCATGAGTCTTTTCTTTCAAGGAGATTCGGTTGAAACCCATGCAAGGTCGGATCCCTTGAAGGAAAAGACCTTTGAATGGTCAATCGGAGCGGAGCAGTTTGTCAAATTACCATCACATTTTCTTCCACTCAAAGGGGTAATATCACCACCATCCCTTTCATTTTCTTCTCTTTAGGTCGAATTAGTAATTAGTTTTCTTTTAGTTAGTTTTTGTGTTTTATCTGTAATCGTGTTCAACCAGTTCTGTTATTAGTTTTTTTTATTTGGCTTAGTTCATGTTTAATTAGTTTTAACTCTTAAAATAGTTTAGTTTATTATTGTAGTTTTAGGTGTCTTTGCTGTTTTGATTTGTTAGTATGCTTAAAATAGATTAATTAGTTTAACTTTTAAATAGTTTGGTTTAATTAATGCCTAATTAGCCTAGGTTTAGTTTTTATTCAGTCATCTTGTGTTATCATCATCAAAACTGTTAGTCTGAAGAGCATTGTGGAGTTTTATTATGAATTTGGTTCATTTTAGAAGTTACGTTTATTTTAAGTTTTCAGATATTCACACTTTTGTTTACAAGGTGGGTAAGTATGAAATAGGATAAGACCATGTGGGAAGGTTCTAGAATAGGGGCATCTGGACTCATTTGGTCAGCACAAAATGCTGAAGCCAATGAGGGACAGCCAGTTGTCCAAGTTTGTTAAAAGATACCTTGTGGCTGAAGGGAGTAATTTCTTGATTCTGTTTCAGCACATGGCATTTTGAATGCCTATAAATGGAGTCTCTCTTGACTCATTTTACATTCAGAGATTTCGAACCCTAAAAAAAAACTTAGAGAATATCAGCTACTCTGTTTTCTTCTGATCTTCTCATCTTCTTGAGCAAAAACTTAGAAATTTTCTCTAGGATTTTCTGGGTTCTAGAGCTGAGTATGGCCTGATAGTGAAGCTGTTGATTACTGCTGCTTTCCTTCATTGCTGTACCCAGTAGCTGATTCCACCCTTGTGTTTTACACTCTTGTTTGGTTTTTTGTTGTTGTTTCTGCTTATAGGTATGTAAACCCTCACATACTCTATGTTATTTTGACTTAATGCAATGAAAAGATGATCTTCTTTCTGTTATACTTGTGTTTTATTACTAAATATTAGCATGTTTAGTTTCTGTATCGATTATGCTATTTTTGAGTGAAGTTTGTAGTAGTTTGAATGGTAGAAAAAGCTTGATTTAAGTTAGCAATATGAACTTGTAAGCATGACTTAATTTCTGGGGTTTTGAATGGTTGTTGGCTCTTGTTGTTTGTCACTGTAAATTCGTGAATCGGCTCTTTGAAATAGCATTGAAAGAAGTTATTGGCATGTATTTCCTCTGATTTTTCCTTGTGTTGAAATCATGAAAGTTATAGTCACTTGAATCCTAACTGTTGTTTCATTTATTTTCAATTGTGATAAGTTTGATGCAGATTTGCAAGCTAGTTCTGCAGCTATCCTTGTAATGCAAGCACTATTTTTCTTTGAATTACAAAATCACATGGGCTAGAGCAAATTGCCTAGAAAATCAGAATGTTTTATGAAGCCTCACTGATAATTAGGACTGCTGATTTATTATTAGGGTTGTGTAAATTTATTATCCATTTTGTATAACTTGATTTAATTACTCTTGGGTATGATTAGTCAGTATTTAATGTCCAGAATTTATGTAATTATTATCAAGTATATTTAATAGGGTCAGTTGGCCATAATAGCAAATTGGTCCAAGTATGGGCCTAAATGGGTGGCCTGGCCAGGAACACCTCTGGTGTGGTGCTGGACCCTTTCCTCACGTGCTGGGCTCAATTTCAGGGCCCAAATTGTGCCAGCATTTTTGTTTCTCTAAAAGATTGTGATCAAATGGTTTATTGGGCCTTCTACGGGCCCAGTTCACCCTAGAATAATCAGAATTGCCATGCCTACCTAATTTGCTTCAGCAACTTCATCTATTAAACTTTCTGCTTAGTGTAATAAAAATGAACTTCTAGTACTGAAGGTATAGTTGTACAAAACTGGGCCTGGTATTTGGCCCACACAAAACTGTGTGGCCGTTTGCCTTTGTCCTCACTCCTGGGCTCGATTTTGAGCCCAGTTTTCTTATTTCCCTTTCTAAAAAAAATATCTTTAGACAATTTTGGGCTTAATGCTGGCCCAGATTTCTCTTAAATAATCAAAGGCTCAGCATATTATCTTTTATTTACTTACAATTAGTATTTTAGATTGAACTTTAACTTAGTTTAAAACATGAATATTCGTAGCTTTCTTTAGGCACGTTTAATATACCATCATAGTTGTGTATACGTTCGCGTGACATAATCATGATCTTAAAAATAAAATCGGAGTATGTGTTCGTGCAAATTCGATTAAACTTTCTTAATAATAATGAAGCTTTATTAATTGTGGACACCTACACGTGATATGATTTTGACGTGCCAAACAAATGGGTACACGTATGCGTGACCTGTTTTAAGATAATTTCTTAATTAAAAAGAGGTAAAAATGTACATAGGTTCTTAAATAAGTAATTAGATAATTTAATTAAGCCGAGTATGATTAAAGTGACCGTTCTAAAACCACAAAACTCGGGAATGCCTAACACCTTCTCCCGGTTAACAAAATTTCTTATCCGAATTTCTGTATTTTGCGGACTGTATAACATAGCCAAATTCCTCGATTCGGAATTTTAAACCGGTGACTTGGGACACCATAAATTATTCCAAGTGGCGACTCTAAAATTAATAAATAATCTTGTTTTGATTGTCACTTAAATTGGAAAAAAACTCCCTCATCTCCCTTTCGTGGTAAAAAAAAGGAGGTGTGATAACTCTGGCGACTCTGCTGGGGAACGAACCCAGAATCTCTAGTTCATGGTTCAAGAACTCGAGCTTTTAATATGATTGTTACTTAGATTTGTTTATTGTTTATATTACTGTATTTTGTAGACCTAATGTGCTAATTGTTGTTTACTTGCCATTTCAATATTGCTTGAATTTTATTAAAATGCCTTCTTACACCACCCTTCTGAGTATTCTAAAATATGGTGCACACGTACGCGTTGCCCACTTTCTGTTAGAAGTCATACGAATTAGAATGGGGCTTGGGTCAGCAACAAGGCCGGGTAGACTTTCATGCTCCAGGTACGTTGCCCCCACCTCGGCTCGAGCTATCCGCTCGGGTAAGCCTGGTCTAGAACACAACCCCAGATTTAAACCTAGAATAACATAACCTCATGTCGGATCTCTAGTAGGAACGTTTATTTGCATCGCGTGCATTTGACTTAGGGGACTCAATACAGGGGTTGGGTCCGTCTAGGACAGGTGTACCCAAAATAATAGACCATCATGATGCAACTTACGTGCTATGTGAACATTTACTTGTTTCGGCCCGCATGCTGACCGGCTAGGAAAAGAAAATCAGGGGAAAAACTAAGAGTGATGTAGGAAGGAAATAAACCACGATTCTGAAAATTTTGGTATTTGAAAATATCCCGAAACTCTACCAAATTTTTTTAAAAAAAAAGGGTTTAAAAAACAAGAAGAAAAGAAAAAGGAAAAAAAAGAGTCATTCATGTTTTTTTTAATTATGTCAAAACTGACCGAACTACGCAAGTCTGATTCTCACCGGATGTGGGATACGTAGGCAACCTACATAGGGTTCGGCCTCCTTTTTTTGCAAAATTAACCAAACAAAATGAAGTGTAGTCAGGGCTCTAGTCAAAAGAATAAGCCGACCCAGCTTCGGTTATGTCTTAAGTCGTTCTTGCCGAGATGGCCTTAGAATATTTTAAAATTGTCGAAGGGCTATTTTCATAGAGAACGAACAAGTCTGTCAGTGAGGGATCATTTTTCTAAGTGTCTTCCCCTGGCCTAAAAAAATTACTTGGAATTGTGAAGGGGCCACATTTACAAAAACAACCGCTTTTGTGTAGAGGGGAAAAAGCCATTTTTCCTTTGATTTTTTATTTATTCCTTTGGGAGTTAAGAACTGTTTTCGCAAAAAGGGGCCACCAGAGTCAAACCTAACCTTAACCATCTGTAGGTACTCAGATGAACACTGTCCAGAACCCGGCACTATTGGTCATAGAACAGGCTCAGTTGTAGTTGCGTATGTTGTGGTATGATTTGGATGAAGATGGTGAGGATTGGGTGAAAGAGCAGTTGGGTGCCCTTACAGATATTATGGAAATCAAACCACTAGAGGATTTAATCAAGGCCTTGGTAACCTTTTGGGATCCTGTGCACAATGTTTTTCGTTTCTCGGATTTCGAGATCACCCTACTCTGGAGGAAATAGCTGGATATATTCACTTTGGCCGAGATTTGAGAAAACAACAACTTATATTCCCGAGGGCTCCCTATGTGCACAAATTCTTTGATCTTCTTAATATCAGCAAACAAATGAAGAAGGATTATATGGACTCTTTTCACAGACGGTGCTTCCAATGTGAAGGATCCGGGCTAGGCATTGTTTTGAAGCCGCCCATAGGTAGAACTATTAGGTAGTCTATCAAAACTTCTAGGTTGCCTAATAATGAGGCCGAGTACGAGGCCATGATTGCAGGTCTGGAGCTAGCTAAAAGCTTGGGAGCATAAGTCATTGAAGCCAAGTGTGACTCTTTATTGGTGGTGAACTAAGTAAATAAAAGCTTCGAAGTTCAAGAGGATAGAATGCAATGGTATTTGGACAAGCTGCAGGTCACTTTGCACCGCTTTAAGGAGTGTACTTTAGACCAAGTAGCTCGAGAACAAAACAGTGAGGCCAATGCACTTGCAAATTTGGGATCATTGGTCGAGAAAGACGAGATCAGCCGGGGACTGTTGTCCAACTATCGAGATTTGTGATCAAGGAGGGTCATGCCGAGATAAACTATACAAGCTTGACCTGGGATTGAAGGAATAAATATATCAAATATTTGAAGAACGAAAAGCTCTCATTGGACCCTAAGGAATTGAGGTCCCTATGAACCAAAGAAGCTCTATTCACAATGGATGAAGATGGAACATTGTACAGAAGGACATTCGATGGACTATTGGCAGTATGCTTAGGGCCGAGGGACACCGATTATGTTTTACAAGAGGTCCATGAAGGAACTTGTGGGAACCACTTTGGCATCGAATCTTTGATTCACAGAATGATTAGAGCAGGATACTACTGGAATAGCATGGAAAAATACATTAAGGAGTTTGTTGGAAAATGATAAATGTCAAAGGTTTGCACCAATGATCCATTAGACCAGGGAGCAACTTCATTCCATCATATCCCCATGGCCAGTCATGAAATGGGGGTTGGATATCGTTGGCCCTCTTCCAACGGCCCCAGGTAAAGCTAAATTCATTTTGCTTATGACTGACTACTTTACTAAATGGGTGGACGCACAAGCCTTCGAGAAGGTCAGAGAAAAGTAAGTTATAGGCCTCATCTGGGATCATATCGTGTGTCGATTTGGGATACCTGCCGAAATCGTATGCGACAACGTAAAGAAATTCGTCGGCATCAAGGTAATGGAGTTTCTCTAAGAACACAAAATAAAAAGGATCTTATCGACAAATGGACAGGCCAAATCAACAAATAATACTATCATTCAAAACTTAAAGAAAAGGTTGAACGATGCTAAGGGGAAATGGAGAGAAGTTCTACCCGAAGTCCTTTGGGTGTATCGAACGAGACCGAAGTCCAGTACGGGGGCAACCCCGTTCTCCTTAATATATGGCTCCGAGGCCTTAATTCTAGTCAAGGTCGGGGAACCTAGCGTTAGATTTCAACATGCAATGAAGGAATCAAATCATGGGGCTATGAATACTAGCCTCGAACTATTGGATGAAAAATGAGAAGTTGCGCTTGTTCGGATGGCTGCACTGAAGCAAAAAATCAAGAGATGTTATAATAGAAGAGCCAACCTTCGACACTTCGGAATCGGGGACTCAGTTCTAAGGAAATTCACCCTCAATACTTGAGACCCAAGCGAAGGGAAACTAGGTCCAAATTGGGAAGGACCATATTGGGTCCTCGATATCATCGGAAAGGGATCTTATTTACTTGGCACAATGGAGGGCGAACAATTGCCAAACAATTGGAATGTATCAACTACTCAAATGATATTATTGCTGAGGTATGAATCTCTCCCTTTTACATTTGTATTTGATACTAACTTATTGTAGGTGTTCGATCAAAGACGTCAAGAAAACTCCTAAATACGAAGACCTTAGGTTTTAAAGCACGCGTTGCACTCTTTTTCTCTTAGATCGGTTTTTATCCCAAATGGGTTTTTCCGGTGAGGTTTTTAACGAGTCAATAATTATGTGCTACATGTGGAAAATTCAACAGTATCCAAGGTTTCTTTTCAATCAACCTCGAATAATGGGGGGATCACCCTCGGAGGTTATATTTTTGAGAAAAATACTTCATGAATACTTCATGTCAAAGGGTCTTGATAGGCAAACTTTGTAATGTGCCAAACGGTCGAGTGAACCGTGTACATATAGATTAGTCGAGCCCCGATGGCAACACATGTACGCATGTATAAATTATTCAAAGAAGCATTCTTTCTATATCAAACACTTTGTGTCTCAAAGAAAATTGGCTACTATACGAGCTCTATACTTATGATTTTGTGAGAAATGGCTCAAGGGCCAATCGCAAATATACCTCGAACACTCGGGGACTGTCATCGAATATCAACATATTCGAGTTATCTAAACTCGAATTCATAAGACCTAAAGTGTCGCCCCTCGATCTATAGGCCAAGGCCATCTTTCTCGGGGACTAACACCTCGAACAAGTTTGAAGTGTTATTGGGAAATAAGACCAAGAGGCATACCTAAAGGCTACAGCCAAATTAATACGGCTCGGAGACGTCCGAACACTAAAATCAAAATACGCCTTCAAATTCTTTGAAAACCTGGTTAAAAAAGGCTACCCTCGGCAAATAATAAAAAAGGGCTTCGATAAAATAAGCCCTCAAAAAACCTTAAGAGGTATCAAATTACCTTAACACATACGTGTTAAGGCACAAAAAGCAGAATGGTTTTCAATCGAGATCGAACCCTCAAAAAACCCAATGCGTAAAAAATACATGCTAAGGCATAAAGAAATTTTCACTAAGTATTTTAAAGCCAAAAGAGGGGAATAGTAGCCATCTTCTAGAGGCTATATCGGCCCAATCTAAAGAGCCTAAGGGCCAATATATTTAGAGTTCGAGATCTTGTTCTCACTTTATCCGAACCCAAGGGTTCGACTATCCCGAGTCCAGATAAACAATAACTTGATTATGGCTCTGGGGCTCACCGTTATTTGACAAAAACCCTTAAGGGTCTATGCCTCAAGTTCAAACCTTATTCGAACTCGACTATGGTGATTTCGAGGAGGCCATCTGAGATTAATGTCTCGAACACACATTAAAGCATATGATTGTGCTAACAATTTTACAAGGCAAAAAACATATTTATAAAGATCGAGAAGACATTCAAGAGAAACTTTCTTTTATATATTTAAAAGGATATATACAAGCGACCATCAGAGGTCTTACAAAAAAGAAAAAGAAAATGAAATCCTAACTATGCCCGGGGCTGATTTCTCCCCCGAGAGCTGCTTCTCCTTCTTGTTCCTCATCGTCATCAAACCCATCTTGGCCTCCTTCATCGCCATCATCATCACCGGAGGAGAGAAGCAACCTTGTATCGGCTTTGAGTGCTTTATCTCGAGCTATCTCTTCAGAGAGGTCGTAACCTCGAGTGTGGATTTACTCAAGGGTCTCTCTCCGAGATTGGTCCCTCGCCAAGTCATTGCTCCGTCGTTCTCGATCAGAGGCCTCCCTTAGCTGCTTTTGAGCAGCCTCAACATCAACCAAGTACACGGCTATAGACTTGTCAGCCACGATCTTCATCTCCCCGATCTCGGCCTCGGCCTTGGCCTCAGCAAGCTCGACTTCGAGCTCTTCTATCTTTTTGCCCTGGGCCGAAATTTTCTCTTTGATGCCCTAAAGTTGGACCTCAGCCAATAATAATTTGGCCAAGGCGGCCTCTTTCTCCGTAGCAAGACGGTCCATGTTCTCCTTCCACCGATCGCAGTCAGCTTTGACTTGATCGACCTCCCTTCGAAGTAGCTCGATCCTCTCTAGTTTTTGCTACAATTAAGATACTGAAGTACTAGCCTCCAAAGTTGAGTCGAGTAGACCGTACTCTTTCAAAATGATAGTTAACTGCGCATCTAGCTTTGCTCCTTCCTTACGAGCCTAGGCCAAGTCTTCTCGGAGGTCCCTGATCTCCTCTTCTTTCTTCACATAGAGGTATTTGAGGGAATCCCTCTCCTCTATAAGTTTCTTGAGATCGGCCTCACACCTGCTTAACTCGGCTTGGGACTTATTGAAATCCTCCCGATGAAGCACCACAACTTATGAAGAAAAGAAATAAATCAGCAGAAGAAGAAAATAAAAATAGACGTGATAACATGGAATGAAGCTTACCTGGTTCGAAAGTTGTTGAAACCATCGACGTATATAGGTTGGAAACATCATCGAACCTTGCAAGGCAACCGCTGCACAACAGATGAAAATATTACATGAAGCAAAAAATGAAGCACAAAGATGAAATGGCAAACACTTACGTTTGGGGTTCCACTTCTTGGGGAACGGTAGTTTCTCGTCAGGGATGATGTCGCAAGTCCTTACCCATATAAACCGACTCATCCAACCTTGGTCCTTGTCCTCATCAATGCTTGCAAAGAAGTACTTCGACGATCGGCATTGAAGCTTGATTAAACCTCGATAAAGCTTTTGTTGATACAGTCGTATAAGGTAGCTGAGAGCCTGAGAGTGAATTCCAACCCATCAACTTTACCGAAGAAGAAACGGAGCATAATCACTATGCGCCAGAACGAGGGTGCACCTGGACAAGGGTAGCCTGGTACATCTTGCAAAAATCGATGACTACGAGGTCAAGAGGACCCAATGTGAAGGGGTAAGTGTAAACACTTAGAAACCCCTCCACATAAGTGGTGATACTTTCTTCGGGGGAGGGGATTTGTCCCATGAACTCGGGTCCCCAGTTGTAGTCCTCCCTCACGGAATCAAGTTGTTTTGCCCTTATCGAGCAAATGTACCTCGATACATGTTCATACCAGTCAGGGACCGACGGGGGGTTCTCGACTTTGAAGTCATTTTTAGGACAACTAGGCCAGGAACAATCTCGTGAAGGAGCGTTTTATTACCGGCACGACTGGGAAGAAGAGGAGGAAGCTTTCTCCTTTTGAGGAACGGTTCTGGAGGTTTTTGCCATTGGTTCAGGTTGGAGGAAGCACAAAGAGGTAGAGGTTGATATTTTTGGTGCTAAAAGGGTTGAATCAATAGGTAGTGAAAGAGAAGAGATGAAGAGAGGAAGAGATCAACAAAATTTGAAGGTGGAAGCAAAGTTTTTGATTCAAATAGAGAACCTGTGTTTATAGGCACACGGTGACGGTTCAGTGGCGCTAGTGGCCAACCATCACTGGAAAACATTTAATATTTTAGGAAACCGTAATGACGGGACGTTTCGGTTGTCGTGAACGTTTACGTCATAGGGATGACATCATCATTGGGGCCACCAGAAAATTGAGGTTCAAGTCGTTTCTTATCATTTTATTCTAAGAAACGAGGGGACTATCTGTATATGGTAGAAATTGGGGCTACCCGATTACGTTCTTCGATGGAGAGAGTGATACCACATCGGGAGTCCAGCACGCCAAGCTCGGGGTCGAAGCTCATTTTTAATATCGAGGTCGATATCATTTACTAAGTTCATAAGAGGGCATACTTCGAGGCGATGCCGTTATGATTCAATAACGGAAAGAACGAGATACCCGCAACAGGCCGGAGATCACAGTGTAAATTTCGTAATGGATTGGTCTTTGGCAGTTAGACAGCTGTCAAACATGATTTCCTACTATAATTAGAAGTGTACCTTATTTTGGACTCCCCTATTATATAAAGGGGGATCCCATTCATTTGAAAGTATTGTTCACTGATAAGAAACTATTCGTACATTATTCTTTTGCTATTTTACCTATTGTTCTCCAGAATTGTTTTATCATTTATTCCCATAATCATACCTCGAGACCGTCATAGTTCAAGGTCGAGACTTAGCCTACACACTAGTTTGATCCACTTTACTCTTTAATTTGTCTATTTAATCCCTTGTTTATCAATTGGCGTTGAATTAAATCACATATCCTTAAAACCACCATATAAGTTTAATTTTTACTCGAATTTTTGGGTAAACATAATATTAGTTATTTTTACACTTTATATTTTTACTTATCTTTTTCTTAGGAACTATAGGTCCAACTTTCTCATTCCCAAAATCTCTAAAAGATCAAAGGATTCAATTTTTGTATATTTGACAAAACTTTAAAGAATCGTAACAAAAATATTTTTTTGCTTATTTATTTTTAATATTAGGTTACCTAAATAGCAATAATTTTTATAAGATATTCCTATAAAAATTATCAAAAATCACACTAAGGCATTTGAGGACCTAAGTGGAGCAAAATTTATTTTTTTATTGACTTAGTTATATATGTGACCAACAGTCATCATTTTAAAAACCCTAATTAATTAAAAAGAAATTGGTCTAGAGAGAGAAACTCGACTTCTCTCTAAATCATGGACACAGTAACCACCACAAGTGAACACTCTCTCCACATCCCCCAAAGCACCGGATGTGACACACTCATATGGAAGAAGACTCCACTCCATCACACTCTAACAAGAAAATATTTCTTAACAAGAATGAAATTAGTCAATCTCGGTACTATGAGAATGAACCAATTATAAATAATACAATGGATAATGGGAAGGAGAATCTTGGTCCTATTCCATAAACACAAGAGGATAAAAATCGCTTATACCACCCATGACGATTCTCCCTTATCATCAAAGTATTTGGCCATAGAGCATCCCATCAATACCTTTGCTTCAAACTTGTTGATCTTTGGAAATCATTCAAATAGTTAATCTTGATTGACCTATGATGAAATTTTTTTACTGTAAAGTTTGGACTTGAGGAAAATATGGTAAAAGCACTACATCAAACGCCTTGCTTTATAGACAGTAATTTCCTCTCTATAAAGAGATGTGAACCAAAATTTCTCCTAGAGGAAGCAACATTACCATCCGTTTCCATATGGATTTGCCTGCTACAACTCCCTATAGAGTTTTACAATAAAACAATTCTGAAAAAGTTGGCAGGAAACTAGGGAAGATGCTTAAGGTAGATACATGCACTTCATCCGCCCCGAGAGGGTGTTATACGAGAATATGCATTCAAATGCCACTGGAAGTTCATGTGGAGGATCAGTTATCATTGGACACCATAAACAAGCAGTTGTCTATGAAGGTGAGGGGATTCTGCGTAAGGTCTATGGAAGACTAAGCCATACACTAAAATCATAAAGTCATAGGATACCTCCACAAACTCCATCCTAGGAAAAACCTGAATATTTCGGAGTAACAACGCACAAACAATGGAAGATGAATGGAAAATAGTAATCTTTTCTAGAAGAAAGAAATTCAATAATCCCACTAACCAAGGGAGAGCAAAAGTGGCACCCCAACTACCATAGTGAAATGGGGCATGAAATTCAGGTAAAAATATTTGATTTAACCTCCGGTAAGTTTCTGAAAACCAAGACCTTCAAATATAAAATTAAATTTTTTTATTGTACAATAAAAGTTAATAAACCAGGTAAAGCTCTTGATAACAAAAACAAGGATAACTTGAACAATGTTAATATTTTTGCTAGTTTTCCAAGGCCCAAGGCCCAAGACCTACAAGTCGAATCCAAATACAATGCAAAATGAAAGGCAGGGTCTAGTCCAGAGGAGAATCGTAATAGCTTGGACACTAACTCCAATAAATAACCAAGCACTTTGACATTGGCTCTATCCCAAACAAAGCCCAGGCCCAGAAACTGCAACTAGCAGTCTGACGAAAGAGCTTGCATTGTCCCACAACAATTTCCACAAGTCCATCATAGGGCCCAACTTCAAAAGCAGCACACCCACCACACTGAAACGCCCTACCACAGTATCTTCTCACTTATTAACCCCAACTAGATCTCCCTAGTGAAAATTTTTTGCCACAATCCATGGCTACTCAAGTGCATCATCTGCTAAACCATCATACCAATTCAAGTGATATAACACTCTCTGTCGTGTCACAGTGATTTACTATTCATTTCATAATTCCTGGTATCAGTTGCAAATACCAAAGTTATGCAGTTAGAAACCCATTTTAATCCAAATTTAGGACCTGCTAACATACATTTTTTGGTCAAAATTATCCATCAAGATCAACATGATAGACAAAACAAAGAAACCAAAAATGACTCAATTGCAGCCAACGCCGATTACCGTTGCCACTATCATCGGACCACACAACATCATCATGGTTGGAACTGGAACTACAGGGATAAGGAGTTACCTACAATTTCCTTTTGGGGAATCAACTAGTGACACTCACTATCCAGAATCTAGCTCACCTGGCAAGAATCACAACGGAAGCAATAAATCAGGCTTGGCCAACTTTGGAACCCAACTATGGCAGTCGATGGTTCTGCAGAACTACAACTTAGGAAACCACCACAACAACTTCTGTATATGGACAATAACCTCATGCAACAGGAATTTCTATCAATCCCCCTTCTTCCCGAACCTGCCAATCAAGGATCCAATAACAACCCCTACTTCACCATAATAGACCATCAGATCCAACTAGAGGCTTCTCTTTCAACTCAAGTAGGGGCAAAGGTAGATCATCTCCGAGAAATATCAAAAAGGAAATAAACAGAGCATTGAATCTACTAAAGGTCAAGAACAACAAAGGGGTAGGACATTCCGAGAGCAGCTATGGACCACTGAGGACAGACTCCCTTCTATTGGACAGTTTAAGGGCGATGGAGTTTCATGGGGAATGCGATATTCTCATCCTAATATGCCCCAAAACACTAACAAATTATGGGATGGGGAAAGGGACTCATCAGAATCAGGATTTAGACAAACCACTAGTCACCCTAACCCCAATTCTATGCACATATCCACAAAACAAAGAGCAATCTCCACGGGGGAAAGAGAAGGCATAGATGGCAGAAACCTAAACACACCCTCAATTATTAGTAAATTACATCATAAGGAATGTTAGAAAAGGGAATAATGCAGAATTTCGAGGCACTGTGTAGCAATAGTGCAACTGCATAAGCCCATGATATTGGTACTCATATAAACCAGAATGGCCGACCACAATAAGCTAACGGAGGAGCCACAATTTTATTTCCATATCTAATTTGCAATTGTTGGCCAAGCTAGAGGCACTGTCATTATATGGAAAGAGGGTGATATACATATTGAGGAAGTATCCACCGCTCCTCAAGGTATTCATATCATGGTAAAGGTAATACCATTTCCTAACTCATGGGTCTTTTTTATTATTTATGCTAGTAACCATATGTTTGATAGGAAAAGGCTTTGGGACCACTAATCTTATATCTCTTAAAGTTATAGTGGTAGTTGATTTGTAGGAGTAGACTTTAATGAATTCCTCAAAGCTAGAGACAAATTTTGGTGGCAATAATATTAATACTAATATGAGTAATCTATTTTAGAACTGCTAGAACAAGTGTAAACTAGTTAACCTAGGTTATAAAGGAAGTAAGTACAGATGCACTAACAAGATATACAGAAACAGGAACAACCTAATTCTTGAAAGACTAGATAGGTGTTTTGCTAATGACTCCTAAATTGTTGATTACCTTGACGTCACTGTAACTCATCTACCTAGGACCCACTCAGACCATTGTCCTATACTCATTAAGTTAAAAATGACATTAGGCCTAGTAATGTTATGCTTTTCAGGTTTGAGACCATGTAGTTAGTCCATGATTCTTTCTACGCAAACTACACTCTCATCTAGGCCACCCATCAATTTTAAGTTGGTGCCACTCGACGGAACAAGGACCTTTGGAACATCTTCCACAAGAAGAATAGGCTTATGGCTAGATTAGCTGGTGTTGGCCCAAGTAAAGGTGAAGTTTTGAAGACTGACAAAGGAACTCAAACATGGACCAGGTCCATCTTGTGAAGCATAGTTATGATCAACGCAAACATGTTAGATGCACGTGAATGAAATAAACCTAACTTATCAGAAGTGATATCTTCTGATCATGATAAAAAAGGTTGCATATTGGATAAGGAGAAAGACTCATTACTCAAAGAGAACACGGTTTAGAAAAAGGATAGAGTTAGAGTATGAGATCAACTAGAACTCTTCCACCATGGAAAAGTAGCATCATTATCCTAGTCAATCCCTAATTGCTAACTCCTTAAATGTTAGTGTTGTTCTCTTTCACAAGTAATGCACACAAGAAGAAGTAAAACGTGAATTGAGAGCAAAATAGCGAGGCAATTTTGTAAGCAATTCGTGTGTGATTCAAGTGTGTAAACCTGAAGCTACTTGAACCAGATAGAAGAACCAGTTCCAAGTGTCTATCTTTTATTCTAGTTTAATTGTAGTAGGTGATTTTACTTTGTACCTTTCAGCTTATCTAGAAGTAATTGTATTAGGTACTTAGATTTTTCAAGTTAGAGTTAACTTGAAGTTGTCGCAACAGTTGAGGCTGTGTGCCACAATGAGATTAGAGTTAATCCTAGGTTTACAAAAGAGTTTTTGTAAATGTAGTTTTTGGCTTAATGATTTAGTGGAGAGTTTGGGAAAATCCTACTAGAAGGTAGGTCGTGGTTTTTTTCACCTTTTGAGCCAGGTGTTTTCCACATAAAAATCTTTGTGATCTTTATCTTCTATATTTATTATTCTACAATAGCAGTCGTTGGAACACATAGAAGAACTAGGTCCTTCTATAATCAAGTTATGCGAAAATTGGGTACCACACAAATCACCTCCCTCTTGTTTGGTATTGAAGTGTAAAACATCAATTGGTATTAGAGCGGGTTATCCTTGAAGAGGTTAACACCTTAGGAACAGATCAAGATAAGTGCACCACCTGGAAACTAGGAAGGAAAATCCACTGCTAGGCCTCCACTCTTTAATGGCTAGTACTATTCCTGGTGGAAGAACAGGATGAGAGACCACATCATAGGAGAAGACTGTGTACTTTGGGACATTGTTACTAATGGTCCACTGGCTACTACAAAGAAGAATCCTGAAGGAGAGGATGTGCCAAAGACTAGAGCCGACTGTACTGCTGAAGATTTGAAGAAGTGGGAAAAGAATGCCAAGGCCAAGAAATGGCTTGTGTGTGGACTAGGTCCAGACGAGTATAGTAGAATTCAAAGTTGTACTACTGCTAAGGAGATCTGGGGGACACTACAAGTGGCCCATGAAGGAACTGCTCAAGTAAAGAAATCAAGAGGAACACTGTTGTATTCTCAATATGAGAATTTCACCATGAAGGAAGGACAAACCACCCAAGAGATGTACACAAGGTTCACAACACTAACAAATGAACTTAAGTCTCTTGGAAGAATTATCCTTGAAGAAGACAAGGTTGAGAAAATCTTGACAAGGGTCTTGCTAGTAACTTGGGAAAGCAAAATCACTGCTAATCAGGAATCAAAGAACATTTTTTCTATCAAGTTGGATGAGCTGATTGGAAATCTCACTGCCTATGAACTGAGAAGGAAAACCATGAAGATGGATGCACCCAAGAAGGAAAGAAGCCTGGCTCTCAGAATAACTGAAGGTGCAGACTTAGAGGATGATGAAATGGCTATGATCACAAGGGATTTTAAGAAGTACCTAATGAGAGGAAAGGGTTCTTCAAGAGGTGCAACCTTCAACAAACCAAGGGCCCTTAAAAAATAGACCAACGAGAGCTGCTACAAATATGGGAAGACTGACCACATGATCAATAGTTGTCCTCGGTGGGAAATTGAATGAAAGAAAGAAAGGGCTGAATGAAGAAATAGAAAGAAGGAACACGTTCAATCCAAGAAGAGCAAATGATTAACAAAGGTTATGGTTGCTGCTTAGGGAGAAAGCTCAGATGAGGATTTAGAAGATGAAGCTGGAGATGAACAAGCATTTATGGCCATTGGAGAATCAGATGATGAACAAGAGGTAAGTGTGATTCATCTCAAAGACAAGATTAAACTTTTGTCTAAAGAAAAGCTATCTGAATTACTTATAGACTTCATTGATGAGTCTGAGGTCATAACAATGAGAAGAAACAATTGTCTAGGGAATGTGTGATCCTAAAAGCTAAGTGCAAAAGTATGAAACTCAGGGCTAGTGAAAGTGATGGTAAAAATACTGAGTTGAAGAACCAGGTTCTTAAACTTGACACCACTGTTTTAGAACTTAGGTCTGAAAATCTAAAACTAAAATTAGGAACAGGTAAAAAGAAAGTTGATCACACACACCTCACCTTAGAAGAAAATTTAGGAAAAATAAAGGATGAGTTGTACAAAAAGGATGAGCAGATAAGAGTCCTAAAAGAAGATCTAGGCAAGGTTAAATATGAACTAGACATAACTTGCAAATGGAATAAGTCCTCTGATGCACTACCTTGGCTACAAGAACATCACAGTAGCAATAAGAGAGGACTTGGCCATAGGACCCCTGTACCTAAGTGGGATCCCAAAAGCAAGTATATCACACTTCATGAGAACAAAATCTGCACACATAGTGGTAAGACTGGTCACTTTAAAAGTGAAGATGCAAAAGAAAAGGCCAATCAAAAGAACAAAACCTTTGTTCAAGGGAAAAATAGGTTGCTAGGATGGGCTAAAAAGAATTTAATTCACCATTTTGCCTATAGAAAGGGACCCAAGATAGTTTGGGTTCCTAAGACTAACCTTGATTTTCTTTTGCATGTCAAAATGAAGGGGAGCAGCCAAATATGGTAGATGGATAGTGGCTGCTCAAAGCATATGACTAGTAGTAAGAACCAGTTCCTTTCACTTGAGGACCTCAAAGGAGGTAATGTCTCCTTTGGAAATGGTAAGAAATGTGAGATCATTGGGGCTGGAAAAGCAGGTAAGACAGACTCACATTCCATTGAGAATGTCTACTTGATAGATGGCTTGAAATATAGCCTAATCAGCGTATCACAATTGTGTGACAGAGGTAACTTGGTAGCATTCACCTCTACCAAATGTTTTGTGATAAACTTTACCACTGACAAGATTATTTTGCAGGGAAAAAGAGTAAACAATGTATACATTGTAGATCTGTCCACTCTTTCAGAAAATGAACTCACTTGCTTAAGTGTGTTGGACAATGATCCTCTCCTTTGGCACAAAAGACTTGGACATGCAAGTGTAAGTTAACTCAACAAATTAGTCTCCAAGGACCTGGTGATAGGGTTGCCTAACATCAAGTTTAAGGAAGACAAAGTTTGTGAGGCTTGTGCAAGGGGGAAGCAGGAAAGATCCTCTTTTAAAAGCAAGAAAGTGGTAAGCACGACCAGGTCGATGGAACTGGTTCATATGGATCTCTGTGGTCCAATGAGAACACTGAGCAGAGGTGTTAAGAAATATGTGATGGTGCTTGTTGATGATTACTCTATGTTTACTTGGACATTATTTTTAACATCTAAGAAAGAAGCATTTGACATGTTTACTGCCTTTGTTAGAAAAACTCAAAAACAACTAGGTAATCAACTTGCATCAATTAGGTCTGATCATGGAACTGAATTTGAAAAATGCTAAGTTTGCTGAAATTTGTGATGAACATGGCATAGATCACAATTTTTCTGCCCTTAGGACTCCACAACAAAATAGAGTAGTTGAAAGAAAGAATATGACACTTGAAGATATGGCTAGGACTATGCTTCTTTCTAGTAAACTGCCCCTAGCTTCTGGGCAGAGGCTGTAAATACTGCATGTTACATCATTAATAGGTGCATGACTAGACTTCTTGTAAAAAATACACCATATGAGTTACATAAAGGGAGAAAACCAAATATATCCCATCTTAGGGCATTTGGATGCAAGTGCTTTGTGCACAATAATGGAAAGGACTCCCTAGGTAAGTTTGATCCCAGAAGTGATGAGGGAGTATTCGTGGGATATTCTTCACATAGCAAAGCTTATAAAGCGTACAACAAAAGAACTATGTGTGTAGAAGAAAGTTTACATGTTGTTTTTGATGAAACTAACATTCTTTCTGAGATACAGGAAAATGAAGATAAAGCTATTGGGCTGGTAAAAGAATTAAGTGAAGGCACAACTCAAGCTGAAGCTGCACCAAAAGAAGGAATATGTGATGGAACAGGTTCTTCCATCTAGGGCAACTTGACAGGGGGAACTGAACAAAGAAGAAGTGAATCTAATTCCCAAATGGAACCTGTCCATGAGCCTGCTCCTCAGCAACAGAACATGGGAGAAACTCCAAATAGAAATCGGTTGGTTGTGAAACCTTACAAGTATCAAAGTTCTCATCCCATTGAGAACATCCTTACTTACCCAACTTCTGGAGTTAAAACTAGATCTCAATTAAAGAATCTGTAAGCTTTTGATGCATTCTTATCTCTTATTGAACCTAAATGTTGCTGAGGCTTTGCATGATGCAGACTGGGTGAATGCAATGCAAGATGAACTCAATCAGTTTGAGAGAAGTCAAGTGTGGCATCTGGTCACAAGACCTAAGGACAGATTAGTAATTGGCACTAAATGGGTCTTCAGAAACAAACTTGATGAAGATGGAATGGTTACAAGGAACAAGGCAAGGTTGGTGGTCCAAGGTTATAGCCAAGAGGAGGGCATAGACTATGATGAGACCTTTGATCCAGTTGCAAGACTGGAGGCAATAAGACTCCTCATAGCCTTTGCAGCACACATGGAATTTACCCTTCACCAAATGGATGTGAAGAGTGCCTTCCTAAATGGCTACTTAAAGGAAGAAGTCTTTGTCAAACATCCTCCAGGGTTTGAAAGTAAGGAGTGTCCAGATCATGTATACCAACTGGACAAGGCCCTATATGGACTCAAGCAGGCTCCTAGAGTATGGTATGAACGCCTATCCAAATTCCTGCTTGAACATGGATACAAAAGAGGTAAGATTGACAACACTCTATTCTTGAGGGAAAAAGGTAAGGATCTACTAGTAGTAAAATATATGTTGATGACATAATTTTTGGGGCAACTACTGAAAAACTTAGTAAAGAATTTGCTAAATTAATGGGGAGTGAATTTGAAATGAGTATGATGGGTGAGCTTAACTTTTTCTTAGGCTTACAGATCAAACAAAACCCAAATAGAACCATGATCCATCAACAAAAATATGCAAAAGAGTTGATTAAGAAGTTTGAAATGGATGAATCAAAGGAAATAGACACACCCATTGCAACAACTACTAAATTAGATATAGATGAACCTGGTTCATCAGTTGATCAGAAGTTGTATAGAGGTATGATTGGTTCACTTTTGTATCTTACTACTAGAAGACCTAACATTGTCTTCATTGTAGGGCTTTGTGCTCGTTTTCAAGCAAATCCTAAAGAATCCCACTTGACTGCTGTTAAGTAGACACCGAGATATTTGAAAGGCACTACTGACCTTTGCCTTTGGTACCCTAAAGTTAGTAACTTTAATCTAGTAGGATATACTGATGCTGACTATGTAGGTTTCCTTGTGGATAGGAAAAGCACCTCAGGTATGGCTCATTTTCTTGGTTCATGTCTGTTATCATGGGCCACTAAAAAGCAGAATTCAGTGGCCTTATCCACTGCTGAGGCTGAGTATGTTGTTGCTGCCTCTTGTTGTGCTCAACTGTTGTGGATCAAATAGCAGCTGATAGATTTTGGCATTAAAGTTGGTTGCATCCTTATTTTTTGTGATAACACTAGTGCTATTAGTATGACTAAGAACCCAGTTCATGTTAGACATCACTTCTTAAGGTACAACTATGAGAAAGGATTGATTACTATAGAATTGTGTGCTATTGATAAGAAGATTGCTGGCATCTTTACTAAAGCACTGAGTAGAGAAAGCTTTTAAAGGAACATGTTAGAATTATGGATGATTAAGATCAACTAATGGGACCAACTCAGAATGCACAATGAAAAAAAAATGAAAAAAAAATTTGGCTAGGAAATCTGGAAATTGTGTAAATATCTAGATTAATTTTTACTCAGTTTCATACTGTAAATTGTATACTCTTGTGACATGTATTGATATGACTCACTGATCTCTAACAAATTTCTCTACTTTGGAAAATAGAGGCATGATTAAGAGGATTCTAAATGAAGAACCTGGTTCATCAGTATTGGTTCATCTGAATAACGAGTATGTATTCTATACTCTACATAATTAGAAATATAAATATTTAAATCATGAGTAGAGTCCTATCTATGTTCAAAAACATCAGAAAATCCTATCCTAGAAAAGGAGAACACCAGCATCTAAGGTTCCCAGCACTACAAAGAATACCAAGAAAAGAAAGGCTAATTCCCCAACAACTGCTGAAATTCCCTTGCCAAAGGGGAGAGCCACAAGAAGTATGGTGAAACGGAGTCAGAGTGAGTTACAAAAGGCTTTGGCTGAAAGCAAGAAGAAGAGGATGGATAAAGGAAAATCTAAGGTTGCAGAGCCTTCTAAGGCTGTTGATGTTGAGGAGATAGAACAGGTCTATCAGGAGGAACATACAACTATGGAGGTTCAGACACCCAAGCCTAAAAAGATTAGGACTTCTTCCAAGAAGTCTTCATCAAGGTCTAAGGCTGTTGAACCTCCATTGGCCAAGAGGACAAGGTCTGCGGTGAAAAATAAACAAGTTAGAATTGGTGAGGATGAAGAATGAAGTGGTGAAGAAGAGAGTGAGTCTGATGGTGAACAAGACAAACTGGCCAAGTTTGGCAAAAGAAAAATTTTAAAGGGTAGATTGCTGAAAGACCTGGTGGAACCAGGAATGGTTCGATTGGTTGATGCACTAGTTGTTCAGGGCTGAAAGGACATGGTCCTTCAAATGGATGGAAGGCTAGCTAGGAATGAAATCATTGAATTCATGGCCAATGCAGAGGTCAAGGATGGCAGAGTTACCATCCAAGTGAAAGGGGTTCAAGTGACCTTCGATGCAGAGAAGCTAAGTGAGATTCTTGACATCCATGCTGAGGGATATAATAACTATACTAGTCAAAGATGGCCAAGTCTGGATTCCATTCCTCCTGCCCTTGAAATCACTAGGAAATTCTGTGATGTTGAAGAAGTGAATGAGGCTAAGTTTGTGCACAAGAGTGAGATGAAGCCTTTCCACGAAGTCCTATTTGAATTTGTCAGCAAGTGCTTACTACCCGGGTAGGAAAGAAGGCACATTGCTAACTATATGGACTTAGTTCTGATGGAGTATCTCGAAAGTGTTAGATAAATCAACTGGCATGCATTCATCATCAAGCTACTGGACAGGGTTATCAATGGCTCCAAGGCCCATGCCACCCCTTATGGATTTATTCTGACTACTGTTCTGGATCATTGTAAGGTGCCTCTGAAGAAGTGGGAAATGGCCACAAGCAAGGACCATTTTGGCATTAATACTTTGATTGTGTGTGACTATCCAGTAAATGCCATTCCCAATAAACTTGGTTCATCCAAGAAGACACCTATCAATAGTAAAGTCAGGGTTCTAGTTTAGGAAAGTGGGGCCAAAGATGCTGAGATAGCTAGGCTGAAGGCTCGCTTATCAGAGGTTGAATCTGAGAGGGGTGCTATCAAAACTGAACTCACCAAGGAAAAGGAGAAGAATGATGGCATTCTTCAAAATATGTTGAACCTTCTCCAAGCCCAAAACAAACCCTCTAGCTCTCCCAAGCTTTAGGACTTCTAGTCTGCATCTCCTGAACCTGTCTAGTACCACTAGTGACCCAGATTAGGGATTTATCTTTCATTTTCTCATATTTTGAATATTTTTGCTTTCTTTTTGTGGATTGTGGTAGCAACATATCTCCTATCAATGAATCTAATATTTTTGCTCTTGTTGATTGTTAATATTTCCTTGATAGTTTGAATGTGTTTGCTTGATTACTGATGATTAATCCATGATTGCACTTGTAGTTGCCCCAATGTCCATGAGTAATTGTTAAAATTCTTGGAATCAAACTTTGTTTATGCAACTTTTAGGTGATGCCAAAAGGGTAAAGACATATTGTGCTTTATATATTCTGAATAAGTGATGTTTATAACCTAATAAATCTGGTCCTTGATGATAAGTAAATTTTTCTAACTTTGTATTGATGAATAAGCTGAGTTCTGACAGGGCCTAAGTGAGTGAAAAGCACTGAGTTTGTCATCATCAAAAAGGGGGAATTTTTTGGCCCAAGTAAAGGTGAAGTTTTAAAGACTGACAACGGAACTCAGACATGGACCAGGTCCATCTTGTGAAGCACAGTTATGATCAACTCAAACATGTTAGATTCACGTGAAGGAGATAAACCTAACTTATCATAAGTGACATCTCCTGATCATGATCGAAAAGGTTGCATATTGGATAAGGAGAAAGACTCATTACTCAAAGAGAACACGGTTTAGGAAAAGGATAGAGTTAGAGTATGAGATCAACTAGAACTCTTCTACCATGGAAGAGTAGCATCAGTATCCTAGTCAATCTCTAATTGCTAACTCCTTAAATATTAGTGTTGTTCTCTTTTATAGGTAACACACACAAGCAAAAGTAAAACGTGAATTGAGAGCAAAATAGCGAGGCAATTTTGCAAGCAATTCGTGTGTGATTTAAGCGTGCAAACCTGAAGCTACTTGAACCAGATAGAAGAACCAGTTCCAAGTGTGTATCTTTTATTCTAGTTCAATTGTAGTAGGTGATTTTACATTATACCTTTCAGCTTATCTAGAAGCAATTATATTAGGTACTTAGAGTTTTCAAGTTAGAGTTAACTTAAAGTTGTCGCTACAGTTGAGGTTTTGTGCCACAACGCGATTAGAGTTAATCCTAGGTTTAAAAAAGAGTTTTGTAAATGCAGTTTTTGGCTCAGTGATTTTAATAGAGAGTTTGGGAAAATCCCAACTGGAAGGTAGGTCGTGGTTTTTTTCTCCTTTTGATCCAGGTGTTTTTCACGTAAAAATCTCAGTATTCTTTATTTTCTGTATTTATTATTCCGCAAGTAGTAGTTGGAACACATAGAAGAACCAGGTCCTTCTATAATAAAGTTAAGCAAAAACGGGGTACCACATAAATTATCCCCCCTCTTGTGTGGTATTGAAGTATAAAACATCAGCTGGCACTTAGAAACCCCCTACTACTAGCACAATCAGTTCTCCAACAACTAGAAGCTAAATTGATTGAGGATTATTGTAACGACCCGATTGGTCATTTTTGGAATTTATGCCCCAATTCCCCATTAACTGCTTTCCCTAAGTTCATTTCTGCTATCTTGGTTTGCCGGGATGTTCGCTATTAGGATTCGGAGTGTCTTGGGACACTTAGTCCCTAAATAAGAGCTTAAGAGTTGAAAAATGGTCCATATTCGGAACAGAGTGAAGACGACCTTAGAATGGAAATCCGATGGTTTTCTTAGCTCCATTAGGTTATTTTGGGGTTGGGAGCGTGTTCGGAATGTAATTTGGAGGTCCGTAGCTCATTTAGGCTTGAAATGCTGAAGTTTGAGATTTTTAGGTTTCTGGTCCAATAGTGAATTTTTGATCCGAGGGTCGGATTGGAATTTCGGAAATTGGTATAGCTCCGTCATCTCATTTGGGATGTGTGTGCAAAATTTCAGGTCATTAGAACGAGGTTTGGTTAGGTTTTTGATCGAAAGCATAGTTTGATAGAATTTGAAGTTCTTAGGCTTGAATCCTTGATTTAATCGGTCTTCCGATGTTGTTTGAGGTGTTTCGAGGATTGGTACAAGTTCGAATAAGGTATTAGGTGGTATTGGTGCTTTTGGTTGGAGTCCTGGGGGTCCCGGGATGATTTCGGATGCTCAAGGGGCAAAGTTTGGAGTTAGAAGGAAAAAGTTACAGCAGGCTTCTGGTATTTTCGCTTTTGCCGTCCTGGAGGTGCAGAAGCGGAGTCGCATAAGTGGCTTTCTCACCGTAGACGCGGATCCGCATAAGCGGCCATTTCTTCGCATAAGCGGAATTTCCCCATCCCAGGAGAACCGCAGAAGCGGACTCCTTCCTGCATAAGCAAAACTGCAGATGCGGTTTTGAGTCTGCAAAAGCGGACACTGCCCTCTTAAGTTGAACCGCAAAAGAGGTTAGTCTCACCACAAAAGCAGGACCGCAAAAGCGGTCCCTTGGCCGCAAAAGCCGAAATCACAGGTCTGAAAAAGGGATAATCCGAGGGTTTATTTCAAAGTTAGAAAAATCAATTGAGAGCTCGGGAGAAGGCGATTTTGAGTGGATTTTGAAGAGAAGATAATTGGGTAACATTTCTTTGATCCCTTCTAGTTATATTCCATCATTTCCTAGCTAAATCAACCATTAAAATTCAAATTCAAGGTCTGAAATTGAGAAAAATAGGTAAGACTTCTTATGCTTAATTTATGATTTTGAGTGGGCATTTGACCTCCGATTTGGGAGATTTTTATATGGTTAGATTTGTGATAGTATGGGGTTTCTAAAAATCTGAAAATTATTCGATTCCAAGACGTTGGCTGAAGGGGCATTTTGGTCATTTTACCTATTTTCGTGCCCTAGCTTTAATTTCAATAGTGGAATCAGTTATTTACAATAATATTTATGATTTGTAATTGAATTGAATAGATTTGGGCCATTTAGAGTCGGATACTCGTGGCAAGGGCATCGTTCCCTAGTTGGTTTCGCACCGATTCGAGGTAAGTGGCTTGCCTAACCTTGTGTGGGGGACTTCGTCCCTTAGGATGTGATAATTGGTAATTGGATGCCTTGTACTTGAGGTGACGAACGCGTACTTGAGCTAATTGTTGAAACTCGAATTTTTACTTGAATACTTGATTTGGATTTTCTTTCATATTTGCTTCATTTTACTTGCTATTATAGCCTGTGCTAGCGTACAAGAGCATGTTTAATTGATCCAAGTTGCCTATTTGTTCAAATTGTCTTAACTGTGATTATGTGGAGCGTGTTAGGCCAGTATTATTAGTTGCCTTGTATTGTTGCACTTCAATTTCTGAATATTTCTCTGATGTTGGTTGCGCATTTACATTGGGACTACGTTAGTGGGATTCCGGGAGCTCCCGCTTGTTTGTTTACTTTGGGACTATCGGTTTGATTCCCGGGAGATCCCCCTGCATTTTTACTTTGGGTCTACGGGACGATATCCCGGGAGATCCCCCTGCACTTTTATTTTGTGAGTACGGGACGGTATCCCGGGAGATCCCCCTGCACTTTTATTTCGGGACTACGGGACGGTATCCCGGGAGATCCCCTGCACACTGATAATTGGACTACGGGACGGTATCCCGAGAGATCCTTTGATATTGATATGAGAATTGGACTACGGGACGGTATCCCGGGAGATCCATTGGACAGTTGAGAAAAGGGATACAGGACGGTATCCTGGGAAACCCTCATCGGTATTCTTGTAATTTAGCTGTATTTACTCTGTGTTTCTATTTTGTCTTGCAGTATTATATTTCATTGAACTGTCGTACCACACTGCTGTGTTCATTAATTTTCATTAGACTTCAACACTATTAATATTTTACTATTTTATTATTTCTATCTCAGTAGAGCCTTGATCTTTCCTCGTCACTACCCAACCGAGGTTAGGCTTGTCACTTACTGAGTACCGCTGTGGTGTACTCACGCCTCTTCTGCACATGTTTTTCATGTGCAGATCTAGGTACCTCTATGCAGGCGCACTTCCAGTAGCTGCAGGAGCATTTTTGGAGACTTGAGGTATATCTATCGCGTCCGCAGACCGAAGAGTCTCCCTCTCACTCTACCTTGTAGTTAGCTTGAGATATTCTGTTATTCCTTGTTATAGACATTTTTGGATGATTAGAGCAGCATTATGTTTTTTATTCTCAGTCTGTGTTGCCCGTGGGTTTTCGCTTCTTGGGGATAGTTTCATAACTTTTAAAGTGTATGTGCCAGGTGGCAATCGTATACATTATTCCTGTTATTTAGTTTTGATTATAAATTCCGCAAATATTATTACTTTCGCAATGTGTTAGGCTTACCTGGTCGCGAAGACTAGGTGCCGTCATGACGTGTTCACAGTTGGTGAACTAGGGTCGTGACAAGATGGTATCAGAGCCCTAGGTTCATAAGAGTCATGGGACACAGGCCGTTTTATTATAGTCCCGCTGATCGGTACGGAGACGTCCGTATTTATCTACGAAAGGTTATGTAACTGTTTAGGAAGAAATCTTCATTTCTTTTGAATTCCTTGTCGTGCGATGTTTTTACACCAATTCTAAACTTCTGTCTTCTATTCTCTCACAGATGGTGAGGACACGTGCTACACGAGAGGACCAGGCACCCGCGCCCCCTGCTGCTGCTGTCAGAGGTCGGGGCCGGGGTAGAGGTCGAGGACGCGCCCGAGGTGCAGCCACAGCACCCGCACGCACTGCCGCTGAGGTACCGCCAGCAGATCTAGTTGGAGCACATACACCTGGTACACCTACTACAGCTATTACTACTCCAGCGCTTCAGGAGACCCTGGCTCAGTTCATGAGCATGTACACTACTTTGGCTCAGGCGGGGTTACTTCCCCTTACTGCAGCCACATCTCAGTCCAGGGGAGGGGCCCATACTCCCGCAGCCCGCACTCCTAAGCAGAGAGTGCCGATGGAGTAGGTTCCAGAGGTTATTCCTGTACCACCTGTAGCACCAGTACAGCCCGGGGATGGGTCAGCTGTCTCAGAGGACGAGCAACGCAGGCTAGAGAGGTTCAAGAAATATGATCCCTTAGTGTTCAGTGGCCTAGCTTCAGATGACGCCTTGGGATTCTTGGAGGAGTGTCATCGCATTCTTCGTACTATGGGCATAGTGGAGTCTAGTGGGGTTTCTTTCACCACCTTTCAGCTTCGGGGAGCCGCCTATGATTGGTGGCGTACTTATGAGTTGGATAGTCCAGTCGAGTCACCCTCACTGACTTGGACCCAGTTCTCCGACATGTTTGTGAGGGAGTTTGTTCCCCAGAGCCTCAGGGATTCGTGGCGCACGGATTTTGAGCGTTTGCGCCAGGGTGCTATGACAGTCTCAGAGTATGCCATCCGTTATACCAGGTTGGCCTGACATGCACCGGCTTTGGTCGCCACAGTTCAGGAGAGAGTGTGGAGGGTTTATCGAGGGTCTTATTCCGCCCATCCGGTCCAGCATGGCCCGAGAGTTAGAGATGGATATTCCCTACCAGCAAGTAGTGAGCATTGCTAGACGGATTGAGGGTATGCTCGCCAGGGAGCAAGGGGAGAGGGAGGCCAAGAGGTCTCGAGAGTCGGGTCATTACTCTGTGCCCGTACTTCATCAGCCGCACGTTATGGTAGGGGTTATTCTAGTCGCCCTATTCATTCAGCCTTGCCAGTAGTCGATGGTACTCCAGCTCCACCAGCACCTCAGAAGCCTTATTATGCGCCCCCAGTTTCTAGCGCACCTCCTACGCGGGGTACCTCCAGAGTTCAGTCTAGCGGACCTAGCTCCAGTCAGTCACAGCCACCACGTCCTCCCAGAGCTTGCTTCGAGTGTGGTGATACACGTCACTTGGTTAGGGACTGCCCTAGACTTGGTAGGGGTGCATCTACACAGACTGCTCAGCCAGATCATGCTTCTCAGGGTTCTTAGGCTATGGTTCCAGCTTCCACTGCTACCCCACCTGCCCAGCCAGCCAGGGGCGGAGGCCGGGGAGATAGAGGTCGCCCTCGTGAG